>JAWWEP010035531.1:0-13265 GCA_035582995.1 Sycophila quercilanae | reverse complement strand
TCAATTGAGTGTTTTTGGATCATTTTATGATGTTTTTAGAAAATGTCTACAAATATTGGAAATGACCGAAAAATCAATATTGGACCAATATTAAACCAATACTGATTTTTCGGTCATTTCCAATATTCGTTGACATTTTCTTAAAACATCATAAAATAAAACATCAAAAACACTCAATTCAGATTTATAAAATGTTTGCATTATTTCGGTGCTCCATAAGAAGCTATCACTTCAAAAACCCTGCACAGACCTTCCACATATTAAGTCAGAAACGTCGCGCAGAGGGTCGCGGTGTTGCGTACACGCGGATCACGCGCCTCGCGATTAGCATAAAGATATCAGCTCCTTTTTTTTCCAAGCCCGCCCTTCTCGCGCGCGGCCGCGTAATGGGATTTCATTTATTTATCGCGAGTCAAGGTGGAGAGGAGCGCCGGCGAGCTTTAATTTAGTTTCCCACCCTCTCGCCTCCTCGCCCCCGCTACTTCGCAGTCTGAAGCAGCCCCCGGGGCGAGGGCCGCCGCCTCGCCTCCCTCGCGGCGACCTCCCTTCGCCTCTATACGCTCGCTCCTTCGACGCGAATCGCTGCTCTTTCGGCTAAATAAATTCTACCGTGCTGTACATCGGGCGATTTCGACGGCGGTGGCGTTGCAATTAATGCAATCAAACGATGCGTCCTAAATCAAGTGTTTTACGCTTACTGGAAATTTAGTTTACTTACACGAGGGTTTGACGCTGAAATTAATTGCTTGATTTGTCGGTGAATTTTGCCGAAAGTATATATACATGCGTTTTCGAATGCGCTTTCGAATGCGCGTTGCGGACGGAGTTGATTTGAATGTGCACTTCGTGTTTGCGTTTAGAAGTGTAAATTTTTCGTTTTATTTTATTTTATTTTATAAATTTATGGGTTTGTGCCCATTATACTGCATTTTTAACTAAAATTAAAAGAATTAATGACTGAATCATACAAGGACAATAATTAATGAAACGCTAATCATACAACGAATGTTAATAAAACGCTTCCTTCAATAGTGTTGCTCACGTTCGCGTTCTTAGTCAATTGTTTTATGTAAATTTTATTTGAAAATTTAAGGGCATTATTCACTGAAACAGTGACTTTTCACTGTTTTTTTTAGTCAAAAGTAGGTTTAAAAGTAGGTCACTCTTTTAAAATTCAATGGAATTTCACTGGATTAAATTTAGGGAGTGTGAATAAATAAAGATTTATTATAATGACCTTCATTATAATAAATAGTACCTATAAGTATACGCAGAAAAAAAAGTTCAATCGAGAGATCATAATTAATATAAATTTATAATACGGTTAATTGTTATGAAATGCAATAATTATAGTATTAATTGTGTATTATATAAATACGTGAGAATTACGTGTATGAACTATTATAGGCAAGCAGTAAAATATATACTTCTCCGTCTTTTTCTTATTCGACTTTACCAGTAAAAAACCGCAATCGCATTATTTTTTGATATATAATTATAATTTATAATTATTTAACTACGCGGAGAGAAATTTTTTAGAAAAAATTGCAATACGTACACTGAGAAAAAAGTTTACTAATCACAATTAACCGTTACTTGCTTTAATTAATATTTACTTGTTTCAACCAAAATTTATTTGTTTCAATCAAATATTAATTGAAACAACTAACCATCGATTTCGATTTCTTACTTTTTTTTTAGTGTATAGTAAACCAAGTCACAGACTGGCCAAATGAAAAAATTTACCAGACTGGCGAGCAAAAATTACTTGAGTTACAGTTAAAATTACAATACTGTATAGTAAAAATTAGGCAAAGTCTAGTAATTTTATCGCAATTATTGCTATAAAATTTCTCTCCGTGTATTACAATTTTTAGTTCATCTATTCTCTCAGTATAAAAGTTCAATCCATTGAAATATGAATACATTATATATGAATAAATAAATAATTCAATACACGAAGATAAAATAACAAACTACCATCATAAATATGCACAGTTCGCTTTATTGTTTGCGCCTATATCATAAAGAAAAAGCGTGTACTCGTGCAAAGAGAACCCAACGGAGGTGCCGAAAATTTGACAGAAATAGCTTTTTCGCTCTGCCATTATTCCCACTTCCTCCCCTAAACGTTCCGTCGTCGGCGCGCTTGTCGTGAAATTGCGTTCCTTTATGCGCCGTCAGTGGCGCGTGGACCCCGCCGCTGAATTTTCTCCCCTTTCTCGCCTCCCAATGTAAATTCGCTCTCGCACCGATACACACGCGCACCGAGATTTTTCGAAAATCTTGTCTTGGTCTTGAAATTTCTTAATACTTAAGGTCTCGTCTTGTCACGAGTCTTGACAATTATAAATAAAATTTTATTTACAATTTAAAATTGATTGTTTATATAGTGAAATTTAATTATTTATATAATGAAATTTAATTATTTATGTAATGAAATTAAATAATACATGTAATTAAATTTAATTATAAATAAATTGAAACGCTGTGTGTACAGGGAGGCATTGTTATAATATAAAGGCTGAGGCTTTCGACAAATACACGATGTCCAAAAGACTCACAAGACCTAAGTATACACACGGTATTTTTTTACGATACATGATTTTCGCATAAAACTGATTTTTTTTTTTTATTTTTACAAAGTTTTTGTATAACGGGTAAAAAAGATCAAAAGGTACTTATAATTTTTACGCAAACGTTTCTCGGTCTTTTCTTGTATTTCAAGACAAGACTAAGAAAACTTAGTCTTAGACACAAGACAAGACTAAAAAAAGTCTCGAGTCTCATGCAGCCCTAAAAATTTATCAAATAGTATTATAAACTTTCATATACGTAGTTTGCTATAATTTATATAATAATTCGTTTTCGAACGTCAGTCTGTAACTATTTTCCCAGTACAATAATTTTTACGCAAACATTTATCTTATTATACAAGCTAAATAAAAATCCTAAAAATAAAATAATTAAACATTATTTAAAATGTAGGTAATTAAAATATTTCATACATTCATATTTTGTTTCTCAAGACTCGCAACATAAAGCTTTTAACTTTTAAACTTGGTTTCGTCTTAAAAGATTTTTCATTACTTTCAGTCTTGTCTCGGTCTTTTCTCTCATCTCAAGACAAGACCACAAGACAAGACTAAGAAAAAAGTCTCAAGTCTCGTGCAGCCCTAAGCGCCGGGGGGTCGAGTCCACTTCCTTTGCGCCGCGATCGCTCCCCTCGCCGAGAGGCGGCGGATTTCACGACGAGATACGCGAGTTTAATGGGCAGTCCGATTTATTTCGCAATGCCGGCGTTTGTTAAAAGGCCGGTTAGAATTGTTTCGAGACCGACCGGACTCTTTTTTTTTTTTTTTTTCTTTCGCGCGCTCGAGCTGCAGCTATACGCGCGGAGATTTAGGCGCGGAAAAAGCCCGCGAGGATATTGACGTAACGTTGGTGCGAATTTCGTTTGAATATTTAAATTTGAGAGAGCGAATTGTGTAACGGACAATTCGAGAATTCAGCGGGCCGCGCGGTAAAGTGGGATAATTGCAATCATCAAGTGGCAATTATACCGCGCTTGTTTGCGAATTTTTTTTTTTTTTTTTTTTTTTTTTTTTTTTAGAAAGATTTGTACTTTAAAGTGTCACTGTGAAATGTATGTATTTTGTTGGTTGATTTGTAATTTGTTTAAGTTTCCATTGTGTTAGTATCTTAAGATCGCTGGATACTTCATATTGAACAATTTCAATAAATATTCCTATAGTTTTTTGTGTAGGTAACATTGCACTACTTTTTTATTTACTTTTGTTGAAGCTAAAGAGCATTTTAAATATAAAATAAACCAGTTTGAATACGAGGCTATTCCCAGTCGACCAAATCCATAAAATTAAAAAAAAATACCTATCAAAGTTAATGATTTAATATCTCAAGTGGTCCTTTCAGAGCCAGTAATAATTTTAAAATCTCACTGAAGTGTACTGCTTTCAAATAAATATGAATTTTCTTTAAGAAGGATCTGTTGGTTATTCTCGAAATTATATATATTATTGCTTATTTTAAGTGAAATTATTTCTGTTAATTTCTCAGTGAAAACAAATCATTCAATTTGAGTGTAAAAAAACTCTATATAAATCAATAATAAAAATAATTGACAAGTTACTGAAAAAAGACGGAAAAATCACCACTATTTTACATCAATAGAGAATTTTTTAAAAATATTTTTTTATCTCGTCGTACGCATCAATTTGCTTTGAGAAATCGCTGAACATCAATTATTTGTTATTATAACATTTCAAAAGTAACAAGAACGTCAGCTTTATGGATCACTGCTCTTGAATAATGGAACCCATCATTGACTCTAATTCTCCCTTATTTGCAAAATAACAAACTGCGGTGCCATAACAATGAATGAAATGTACGTCGGATACTGAGAATATTCAAGGCAGTGGTAGATAATAATTGAAAAAGTAGTGTACCCTCAATATCACGTTTCATTATTTTTGATTACGTCGTATGCATAAATGCCTACTTTTGCATATACATCTTTATCTCTTATTTAAAAAGAAATAATACAAAATAAATACTACACCTAAAATTCTCGGTGAATAAAACGAAAAAACAAAAAAAAGGATTAAAGATGTACAGCAGAAGAGGCTGAAATGCTCATAACCAACAGAATACATATACGTCCAAGTCACACTGGCTAACGGGCCGGGAGGGTAGGTCTCATCCCCTCCTGCGACCTGCACTGACCGAACATCGGCTCAACGATGGCTCAGCGTTGCGCGCGCCTCTATCTGCATAACTACGCTACGTTTTCCTCTAACCAGTGCGGCTCACATAATACAGAGCCCCAGACTCTGCACGCCACTGAATTATTGACCAACTTCATTGCATTTTTCATTATGCTGCATAATAATCATTAAATAACAAATTTTAATTTGAAGGTATTCATATATTGCATCTATTGATGAAGAAAAATGGCCTTTTAAACTATTAAATCTAAAATGCTAAAACAGAGGATAAATAACGTATATTGATAAGAATTTTAGTGTTTATACTATATTTACTATATTACTTATATTCATCCTCCTGCTATGAAAAATGATCTTTCGGACTATTAAATATCTAAAATGTTAAATCAAAGAATAAACAATGGATACTGTGAATATTTACATACAACATTTACATACATGTATATTTATAAACATTTTAATGTTTATAATATACTTATTATAAATGATTTACCTTATATTCATCCTCCTGCTATGAAAAATGATCTTTCGGACTGCAAAATCTAAAATGTTAAATCAGAGAATAAATAATGCATAATGCAAATATTTAAATATAATAAATATTTATAAGTATTTTAATGCTTATACTATATTTATTATAAACAATTTACCTCATATTCATCCTCTTGCTGCAAAACAATTATCCATAGAACGTGCAATTATCATGCGTGTATTATCATTGCAATATGCCAAATGTAACATCCGTGCCTTGCTTACCCTTAAAATATTATAAAGAAATTAAAATTTATTGTCTTAAACTATTAAGTACAAAGTATACATACTAAGCAATTCACCTTACATTGATCCCAATTAATCTTCTGCAGCTCAAATTAAAATTAATCACATCGGCATACCAAACGACCACATCTCGATTAACAATCTTAAACAATTTAATAAAAAAAGTACATAAAGATAGTAATTTTGATAAGATGTCATTGTACACAATCAAGAAATAAATATTTTTACCTTTCATCGATCGCAGTACATTTCCCTTGTCACCCAGCCATAAATGATATCCACAACTGATACATCCAAACCATAAAGAGACCAGACGTCGTCTAACCTTTAAAAAAAAGTTACAAGAAAACACGTTAAAAAGTTTCAAAAGAGAAGAGAGAGAAAAAGACTCCTCCTCGGTGATGAAAGGTAATGCGAAAATTTCGCCAATCCCCACGAGAGTCGAGGCACCGAGAGCGAACAAAGGAAGCGGACCGAGAGCGCGGAGAGAGAGAGAGAGACGAACCCAGTTCTCCTTCGTCCTTCGTCGCCGCGCCGCCGGAACAAAGACAGAGAGAGAGGCAGGAACAGCAGGGACGAAGGTATAGAACCTCGCGGCCGGCATTTTCCACCGATATAATCAATCCGCGCATGGCAATCCGTCCGCATCCTCGCGAATAATCAACGCGCTGAGCACCTTATATATACACTGTAAAAAATCCAAAGGAAAATTATTAGCTAGTACACAGTATTAAACAGCGTAAAATTGGCATTGTGTACGTAAAATGGTTATTGTGTTAGTAATATTACCCGATTTTTAACGATTTTACAAATGGCATAGTAAATTTGCTATTGTTTTAAACATAGGTCCGAATATTACCTATTTTAAACATAGTAATTTTACTATTACAAGAAATAGTAAAGCTAAGAAAATTGTAATTTTACTATTACAAGAAATAATAAATTTGCTAAGAAAATTGTAATTTTACTATCACAGAAGTAAATTTACTGTTTACTGTCGTAATGTTACTATCACAGAAGTAAAATTATTGTTGTAATGTTACTATTACAGAAGTAAATTTACTGTTGTAATGTTACTATTACAGAAGTAAATTTACTGTTGTAATTTTGCTGTATCACAGAAGTAAAATTATTGCTGTAATGTTACTATCACAGAAGTAAATTTACTGTTGTAATTTTACTATCCCATAAGTAAATTTACTGAGTTGATCAACGTAAAAGTACCAAATGAGTTTGTAAATTTCCTACTGTTACTAGTACTTTTACTAACCTACTTGTGTACGTTTGCTACGACGATTCTAAGTATACTATAACGTTTAACGTAGGTCGCAGTATTAGCTAGTTAATTGCAATTTTACAACAGGTTTTTTACAGTGTACATACCCAAGACGCCGCGAGAGGAAGGGCAAAGAACTCACTCGAGTCTTTGTTCCGGTACACTCGTACTCTCTTCCCGCCGATTTTTGCCGCCTTCTCCCCTCCAGCAGCCCACACCGCCGCTCGCCCAAGTATGTATGCACATATATAATACCTACACCCATCCACACGCGAGGAGCCTCCGCTGCGCTGAAATGATACAAGACCATACAAAAAAAAGGCTTAGGTATTAACGACGATCGCGGAAAATATAAGCGACGAAGGAACATAAGGATACTCCGCTCGGCGTAAGTATACAAGAGGCGTCTCGCTGTATATACATACACACCCGTATATACCTTTGTGATAAAAGAGAAGAAGCCTGGCGGCGTATTGCCGGCATACCCAGCCTAACCCGCGGCCCGCGAGAGGAGAGTGTATATATCGCGCGCGCGCGCGCGCATTTCGTACCGGCGGCGGCGTCGGCGGCGCGAGTCGGGAGAGCACACTCCGCGACTGGCTCGCTCTCCCCGCCTCGGCAGTCGAGGCACGACGAGGCACGCGTCGAGAAGGTTAGGGAGAGACGCGCGAGAGCCAACGAGTTTACATACGCAACAACGACGGTCAGTGATACTACCGAGAGAGGGACGAAGACAAAGAGACTGACGCGAGGAAGAAGGGTTATATTATAAACTATAACACACTCGCCGAGGAAGTGACGCAGCGCGGGTGCAACTACACATACACACACAACACGCAACACATACGTATATATATATAGATTGATACTACACGAGGGATAGTGCGTCCAGTGCAGCGTAGGAAGGACTCGCCGGCCGGACTCTGCTATACTCCGTGGTGTGCGCACCCACGCGGAGGGTTTCCGCGACTCTCTCTCTCTCCTGTTGTCGTATATACTACACCTACGTCGTAGGGCTCTTCTACGTGCCGTCGAGGTGTGCGCGCGCGACGCAACTTCCGGCGAGCCGCGCGGTGTGTCGTCGTCGCGCCTCTTTGTGCCGGGCTGCTTACACGCCCGAGAGTTGCTCGTAGAGGCTTGATCTTGGTGCGTTCTTGTTGGTTCTTTATTTATTTGTTGGTTCGTTGGTGAGACTAGTGCCAGTTTCTTCGTCGACCGGAGCCCCAAGGGACGCACGCGCCTCCTTTCGCGAGGAGCCGAGCAGCGGATCACGGTGAGTCGAGTGTCAGTTTTTTTTTTGTTTTTTTTTTGTTTTGTTTGTTTTATTTTTTGTGATAATAGAGATCGAGCGGATTTTTTGTTTCAAAGTATATAGGTAAAAGCTTTGTCGCCGACGCGAAGGTCAAGTGTGTGCGTGTCGCTGGGAATTTTCGATAGGTTTATATACAAAATTTGCTGGGTTTCTCTCGCTGGGGGATCGCGTGTGTCAATTGTGTGTTTGTATCCGACGCCGGTTTCCCTTTTTTAGCTTTGTTTTTTTTGTTAAGTAAAATTCTTTTTTGGAGTATTTTGCTGTCTGCGAGTTGATATTGATTTTTCGAGAAAAAAAGATGTATAAAAACATGTGTGTATATATATAAAAGGTGATATTTTCTCGGGCTTTTACCTTTTACGAGCGGAGTTGCGTCGTGCACGTTTTATATACGGTAGCCTTCGGTACTCGGGTATAAATCAAATTCTTCGCAACTTTTGAATTTAACAGTGTTATCGCAGGTGTAAGCTCCGCGCGTAACATCGAGTGTAATACGCTACAAGCAGTTATACGGAGCGAAACGATCGAAATGTGAATTCGCCGGTACTATTATCACGATAATGTTTATACAAGTAGAATTTCCAGCTAATCGTCGAAGTGTGCGTTTAGACTTTCAACTAACGTAAACTTGAATTTGTCGAATTTGTGACATTACTAACTTCAATTTGTCGCATTATTGACTTGAATTTGTGACATTACTGACTTGAATTTGATACATTACTGACTTGAATTTGAAACATTGTATAACGTAACGTTTATTGCGGAATGAAAAAAATGTGTGAGTCGTCACCTTGGTATTAAAATGCGAATCGGAGCAGGAGAAAGACAACGTTTCGGAGTCCGCTCCGGTTTCCGCGAACTGAGAACGAAAAAATGAAAATATAAACATTAACGACGCGACCTGTTTTTGGAAACCAATTAAAGTACTTTTCCCCTGATCAGAAATATTTTTCAAAATAATTTTATATTTTATTATTACATTTTCTCGATCGAACGTGTTTCAAAAAAAAAAAAAAAAAATCGCAAATTCGAATTAATTTAATAAATACGTCCTTTTTAAATAAAATGAATAACTAAAATACTATTTATAAAATTGTATCATAAAAGGTGCCGTAATAAAGTAAGCGAATTTAATCGAAAACTCAATAAGCAGAGGGACGTTTTCATTGTTGAAAAAGTAAAGGCTGAAAAAGGTTGCATCCGCCATGCGCTTGAGCGCGATAAGAGAAGAAAATATTATTGCCCGATACCGCAATAATTAAAACGGGTATCTGTCGAAAATTTCATACGCACATAGTGACTCTTATCTGGTAGCTCATCGCGCGATTAAAAAAAAATTTTTTTCCCAATTCGCGAACGAAACGAAAAATGAGAAAGGAGGAATATCAGAAAACTTACCCGTCGACACGATCCCTGCACTTCGCGAATGAATCACGAGCGCAGTTGGACTACAAGTCCTACTGAACTGTTAAAAATCCGTTCAATTATAAACATTAAAATAATGTTTGGAATTGAACGGATACTAAAACAATATTATTTTTGTTTGTAAGGAAATAATTTTGTATACTAATTATTGTTCTGCATGAAGATAAGAGAACACAAAGAAACGTGTAATTGTTTTTATAATTTCCTATTGAAAAACAAAACAAAAGTTTTTAAACGCGTATAATGGCAGCTACAGTATAAAAAATGCGAAGCCGGCTCCGCTGTTTCGAGTGCGATCCCAATTATAACGGCGAAGATATATACTCTCCCGCGAAACTTTCGCGCGGCGCATTTTAAAAATAGATGCATCATTGAATAATTGATGGCTCGTTTGCTGCTTGAGTTTGAGAATTTTCATTATCGCGATTGCCGATAAAATACAAGCTCATTTTCCTCGTTGCCACGCGGACGACCAAAAAAAAAAAAAAAAATAAGTGCTTAAATACACTCTTTTTTTTTGTCAAGACATGACGTGAAAAAAGTATGTTCTTCGATAATTCATCGACATTTGGAAAGGATATATTTTTTTAATATAAAAACACGTTAATTGAAAATATTATCCGAACTTTTCGTTAACCCAATCACAACTTTTGTAAAGAAAAAAAAAATCGTAAATACTGATAAAAATGCTAATTTCTCTCATTGTCGATTGATTAAAGGCAACGCCGCATGAATAATACATTTCCAGTTCTTTCGGGATCGCTAATTTATAATTATGCTCGAATTTTCATTTGAAAGCCCGGCAGGCACTTGCCATTCCTCTTGACTCTGTTCTTCCGCCGTTGCGCTATTATTCTGCAAAAAGAAGTATTTATCGGGGATAAATTGATGTTCGCGGGAGCCGGCGTTATAAATTATTTTACTCGCATTCGTAAACTCGGTAACGGAACAGCGAGCGGGAATGCCGGGAAAATAGCGAATTTACCAATTGGCGGATGAATCCCGTCTCCAAAATAAATACACGCGCGATTATAAATAGGCCCTTGAAAATAGAAACGGCATGAAGAGAGGGTAATAGGAAACTTCGCGCGTAAACTCGCGTGAACTCGCGCTGCTATCAAACAAACACTTATATAGATCCAATATGAAAAATTCAGTTCTACCGACCATATTCCTTGGTTCTATCAGTTGAAAATTACTTTGGAGCTTCAAAGTTAAAAAAGTAAAAAGGGAAAAAAAGAACGAGTAATCAAATGTGTAAATACGAGACTTCGTTTTTATATGCCCGTATTCATTTCTAAAAATTGTTTTAACAGCGTATGAATATTTATCAAGTAATCAATATTTTATTATTACTTTTTTTTTTTTAATTAAAACAGTTTTTACAGCTTAAATTTGTTGGCGCATCTTCTTGCTCGTATTCATTTGTTTGTAAAAATTGTTGTTTCTTACGCCAATTTTTATCTAGCATTCATATCTGATCATGTGTTTTAAATCGATACAGTAATTATTAAAGGTTATGTTCTTTGTTCATCAAAGTACTCTGTTAAAGCATGAACTAAAATCGTTATAGCCACTTTGATTTATATACCAACAATTATTCAATGCTCTAATAACCACGCTCTAAGCTTTAATTGACAAAGCTAAACTTTCATTTTAATCCAATGCTTTTTTAAAAAAAAAATTTGTTTTTTTTTCATAATATATATTATTTATGTTATACGGCTGCATATTTTTCTTTTAATCCAATTGCAGTCTTACTCTAAAGAAAATGAATAACGTCAATTTAAAAAAATAACACAAATTAAAATATGAAATTTGCGCAATAAGAACTTTAAATTCAATTACTTCATATATAATATGCACAACCATTGCACCGATAATATTGCCAAAAATAGCGCATTACTTTTAAACATCATTGACGGTTAAAAAAAAAAAAAAATAATAAAAATAAAAAAAATAAAAATCCAAGTGCAGCCAGGGCGATAAAGCCGCGGCGGAGATAAAAGCGTAGGCGGCGTAGTAGGGTCACGAGCAACAAATGGAAAACTGGAGTTTCTTTTTTACGCGCGAAGGCAGCCTCTCAAGGTCTGACATTCGGCCAAGTGTGTCCCGAGAGCCCATTGTCGATCGGCGAACGAGCAGAGGCTTGTTTGTACGGCCGTTCCGCGGACGAGTTCAGTACAGTCGTTGAACTTTTCGACGCGCCTCCTTCTCTCCGCAGCGCGTCGTCGTCATCCTCGCGCGAGCGCCGAGGTGGGAAAATTTTTCGCGAGCTCGTCCGTCGGGTTTCTTTTTCGGGACCTGTTTAATACCGAGCAAGATCCCAGCCGCGTGCAACTGCTATACACTTGAAATTTGTCCGGCGACTCGTTCGGGGTGAATAGTTTTAATTAAACATTTAAAATTCGTTTGATGAACGATAAATTTCAAGGAAAATTTTGCGTGTGCAGCGCGTATAATAGTACCCAGAATGCATATTTTATTTATTAATATTAGCGTTCCGCTGTGTATTTACTTAGAAAAATATGTGTGTGTTTACAATAATATCTAAATTTTATTAACAATTTGTTTGTATTGATTTTTTATTAATCGTCTTTGTCGATGAAAATTTAAGTTGATCAGTTTAAATTAGCAGTAAGGATATAGTAGATAGTATATTAATGTATACTATCTTATTAGTGTATTTTACTTTTGCCACGAGTCCCTTCGCTTTATGCCTGATAATGAATTTTCCTAAATCACGGAAAGTTCATTCATTTGACATTCATTCATTCATTCATATCAGTGCCAGCAATAAAGGAGGAAGCAATATTAAGGAAATTATTTATAAACAAAAGAAATAAAAGCCACTTAATTTTCGATTATTATATAAAAGTATAAAAATTAAGTAAGTATATTCAATAAAACGATTTTCGTGTAATTAAATTTCTAATTAAACGAAAATAAAGTAAAATCAACTTAATATTAGACAACTGCTTCATAAGCTTTTGGTTTTTCTTTTAACAAAACTGGAGCAAAAATAATCAAATATAAAATAAATTTCGAAGCTACAATTTCATTTTAACATACTTTCTTTTGAAACTATTTGATCTTTTTAAAAATCTTTAATCATCATTATTCTATAAGCTATACTTCCTAATGGATTTACGCAAAAGTTCCGCTGAAAATATTTTATTTTAATAATGAAATTTTAATGAAAATATCGTATTTTATTGCTATCAGAACAATATAAAATCTAATTTAAAAAAAAGAATTGTTTAATTCTTTAACATACAAAATCCCTCATGAATTATAATTGAACGTCCTTAGCCTCGCTTCTCCTTTAGATGCAATGCGTGCCACTTTTTTTTCGCGGTCGACGATTTCGTCGCGTTGAGTCTGTTCTGTCACATTGCGATCTTCGGGACGGGGATTCACGCGATATTTTTTTCTCTCCGCGAATCGTCGGATTCCGCGGGGCTGAGGCGTACGAAACAAATATGCGCTATTTTTACGAGACCTTTAACACTTCCAAGTACAGAAGCGCGTGCCACCTTCTTTAAGTTCGCGATTTATCGTATCGACTTAACGCGCTATTCAATGCCTCTGTGCTGATTTACAGAGAGACGACGATATTACAAGTTTAAATTAAATTACAAATCACTTTTTTCAAAATGACACTGAAATTAGCAGAAGATTCGATGGCAGCCGATTCGAAAAAACCCCAAGGAAATTGCCTAGAGCTTTG
>JAWWEP010035520.1:0-13266 GCA_035582995.1 Sycophila quercilanae | reverse complement strand
CAAAAAAAAAATGTTTTCATATTTCAATAAATAGTCAATCTTTTTGCATGAAACTTTTTGTGCATTAAAGATTGACTCATGAGTTAATTATAAAACATAGATACGAATTAATTTTATGAATACTGCAAGTCGTTCCGTCGAACTTAAACTTGCCTCGAGGCGCTGCCGCGCCTCCTGATGTTTTACGATTCTTATATTTTCATTTGGCTGTTTATTCTGTGTACCAATTTTTTCAAGAATTATTGTAATTTTTTCAATAAAATTTTTATCCCTGCATTAATTTCTTTACAAAATAAAAGTATTTATATAAATATTGACGTAAAAATTTATATTACATTATTGTAAGCAACCTTTTTTTATTTTAAATGGGTTTACGATTTTGATGCTGTATTTTCGTATTACGTTTATTCGTTATTTCGTATTACGTTTAATTGCAAAAATGCTGTATTAGCGGAAAAAACAAATTAGCCGAGAAAAGCATTCTTTTTACCTTATCCTTTTTCATCTATTTTTCCGCCTCGACGATTTTCTTTGATGGTTGCAAACGAGAAATGAATACCTGAACGATGAAACGCATACCCAAACAAAGACGCGAGTATCCCGCAGACGTTAAAATAAATTATCGTTAACGTAACGCTACTAAAAATAAACGTTTCGTCCGATATAATAAAATGCATCGCGCTTATTATAATAACTACGTAAAAACTGAATCCAACAACGAAGGCCGCACACTACGTATTTCGCCGATCATCAAGCGTCTTTCGAAATGTTAGTTTTAACCCGCTCTAAATATTGATTAATGCTTTTTTACTCCCTTCTTAACGGAACGTCAATCAGTGCCTCTTATTAAAAAAACCCTTCCCGCCGGCGATTTTCATTTAATTTAAATCAACGTCTTTGCGTGCAATCGTTCCTCCCGTTTTCCTCCTTCTTTTTTAATCGGCCATTGATTTTCCTGAACTGAGCGAACGCAGCTAATTATCGCGCGCGAGCAAAGAGAGAGAGAAAAAAAAGGAATTAGCGCGAGCGCCGTTAAATTGCACATTGCAAAGCGCAGGCGTAGCATACGAAGACAAATGGCAAGCGAGGCCGCGAGGATAAAAAGGAAAATCCGACGCATGCGCAATCTATTTTGCGTTAGAGACTTTCATTTACGTTCCCATTCTCGAAGCAATTTAAGCCGGCGAACGAGAAAAATAGAGACGAACCCGGGAGCTGTCGATATTTTTGACGCGTGCTAGGAGCGCAATAATGGCAGGAGGAAAGGAGGGAAAGAAAGGGTTGCCCCATTGTTTACGAACCCCGTCGAGTTTTCGAGGATACTTGGTCGTACGCTTGCGGATACTTTAGTCGTAATGCATTTGAACTGAGTCAGTCGTTGTGTAATTTCCTGAGTTCCCGCCTCTTCAGCTTTCTGGACCTTCCTCAGTTCTTCGCGCGCCTCTTTCTCTTCTGGCGTCTTTAATTTTCGTTACCCGCCGGTATTGTGCAGCACCTGTCACTTTTTTTGTTTGTTTTTTTTTTTTCATTTCAGACTGAAATTGGAAAAGACAGTGAAGTAAATTTAACTCCCAGTTTAATTTCCCTCTTCACCTTTCGAAGAGAAAAAGCTGCGATTAAACATTATTAACCCAGCTCTGAGCTCTGTTAGTTTGGGCACTCGTATCTCCATTGAGGTGGGTTGTAGAGGACTGACGACAATTTTTTCCAATTGTTTCTATAAATATTAAATTTTGATCATATCTTTAACTATGATATCCTGTAAATGGATGTATGGAGATGTAATTCAATTTGGGTGTTGAGATACTAGTTGTCAAAGACTCTTTCTTTCTCTTTTTCAGCTACAGCTCACAATTTTCCACCTTTTTTCTTATATCTGGGCATGCAATGTCATTCTGAACTGAAGCTATTTGTTAAGAAATATAAATCTCTTTTCTCTTTGTTATACGTCTTTTATAGCAATTAGTATGTAAAAAAATGAATCTTTTTTTTTTTTATTTTAATGAGACTTTTAAGACAAAGTGATAAATGCAATTAAAATGAAACTAACAAACTAAACTAAAATGACATTCAAAATAAACATTTCAAGTCCAGGTACAAAAAAAAGTTTGAAAATTGTCAGCTGTAGGTTACGTGAAAGAAAAAAGTGTTCGATAACTGCGCGGAGAAAGATTATCTACTAAAAATTATAATAGTCGATTTTAAGACGTAAATCTAACCGATTTTCCTGTAGTTCTTTTAAGTTACTGTAATTTTTCCAATAATGTTTTAATTAAAATTGAGTATTGCAATTTTAAGCCGTATGTTTTTTTCTCCGTAAGTATGTACACTGGGAGAAATGTTTTAGAAAAAATTACAAGTCTTTTAGTAAAAATTACCGAACTGCTTGGGAAAGTTGTCACAGACTGACATTTCGAGAAAAATTACTAAAATTTGCTAAAAATGCAGTAAATTTTGCAGGCAGTATTGTAATTTTTACTGCATCTATGACAAATTTTACTGAAAAATCTAGTCATTTTTACTATACGATTTGTAATTTTGAGTAAAACATTTCTCTAAGTGTATACAAATTTATAGAAAATGTTATGCAGAACACGATAAAAACACTTTTACTTTTCTAAGTAAATAATTGGAAACAGTTATTATATTATACAAGGGTCCCATAACACCTTAACGGAAGATTATATAGTCCACCCGAGAGCGAGACATATCAAGCGGGAAATATCCAGATTTTAAGACACGGCGTGCGTTAGAAATATAAGCTCGCGCAATCGGCAATTTCGCTGAGAGGCCGTACACGCGTTTCGCTTCCTCGCGACGGAGTATAAGAACACAATTTGCCGTCGAGCGGCAGTTTGGAAAGTTTTGAAACGCGGAAAAGCCCCGACCGCGGGAGCTTTGATATTCACGCGCCGAGTTTCGAGCCCGGCTGAATCCTCGGTGCATTCGTCGCGCGCCCGAGAGGCGCGAGGGCGAGAAATCTCGCGGGAATAATTTCGCCGGGGCAACAACTGCAGGCGCCGCGGTGATTCCATGCAGGCGCAATAAAGGCTGCTATCGTGCCTTAATCAAGCAAAGTGCTAATCGCGAGGCCGTTTGCTGATTATACGCTTATACCAAGCTCGTTTCTGTGATATCAAAGCTTTTTTGTGGCTTACGTATTATATATCCTTTAAATTTGAGACAATGCAATTGTCACTGATTTTGTCAGTGAGCGCGCTTTTCAATGAAAGAACAGCTGATCATCGCTACTTTACTCTCTAAATATGAATAAATGAAATTCACTTCGAATAAGTGAATGTAAAGAAAATATGTTCCTTTATTTGAATATTCCCGCTGTATGGTGGATAAAGTAGGTATAATTTACATTGGTAGAGAGACAATGTTCGGGAAGGCGTCTTTGAAGACTTGGCAGAGAAGAGAATTGCGGTGTGTCGTAAACAGTTTTTGTATTGTATCTTGGCTTGATTGTGAATGTCGAATTCTGTCATTTCTACTTTACAGGTAAATTTATTTTAAATAATGTAAATAGATAAATTTTAGTTAAATTAATTAATAAATCTTCTTTACAGAATTAATTGACAAGCCTGTTTTTTGTACTATCTTAGAATAACCACAGAATTAGCTTATATACACTTATTTATGTGATAAGTTTTTCACTTATTCGAAGTTATTTTCACTTATTCATATTTAGAGAGTAATAATTTAGTAATAATGACTATATTTTTTTATTTGAAATAGTCAGTACCGAGAGAATTTTCTCGTAAAAAGCTCTGAGCAAAAATTACAAAAATTACGGAGCTTTTTATTGTAAAGATTGCAAACTTTAACCAGCAGTCCAAGTTTCAGATTAGAATTGAAAGAATATTTATAATACTTGCAAAGCGTCTCTCGATTACATTTTCTTCTACATGATTTTTACAGGGAGATTCATCGCAATTTTTTCAAGAAAATGCTTTCTATATATCTTTGCAATGCATCTATACTAGTATATATGAATGAATGTCTAAAATTAAAATGACTAATGTAACTAAAATTAAAATAGTGGAAAATTTTGGTAATTTTATTAGCGACAGCGTTTTTTTACTGACTAATCAATTAATTAGTGTTACTTTATCAATGATTATATTTAACGAAAAAATACAATATAAAATAAGAATCACTCTATGCATGATTATTGCTTCAGTGATCAATCATTACTGATACATTACATTACTGATATTGTCTTTGAGTTTGAATTTTTTGTACAACTAGAAATCCACTCGTTGTATATAAAAAAATATTATTAATTTTATAAACAAGGTGTGTTAACAATATGTAAGTCGGAATAAGTACGCAGAGCAAAAAATTCAGTTGAAACAATCATTCGTGCGTATAAATATGGGCGACTACCATTTTTTCGTTGATTGAACGAAAAATTTGTTGAAATAATTAAACATCTATCGAAATAATGAAGTATATATTGAAACAAGTAAACACCTCATTAGAACAATCAATATTTTCATTAAACCAATACCATTTCAGTTAAATCAACGGAAAAAATTAATTGTCGGTATTTATGCGACCGCATTATCGTTACAACTGATTTTTTTCTCAGTTTATATATAGTATTTTAATTCGCTTCACTTCGTCGAGATGTTGTAGAAATTCACTGCTTTACCAATAAATATTCATTGTTAATAGCAATAATTCACTGGTTTTCGCTGTAACAATTCACTGTTTTCCATAATCAATAGTTCCCTACTTATAGTAGTCAATATTGGTATTAATCAAAGACACATGTAGTTTGAAAGTAGTGCATTTGCACTAATTTTCAATGACATTTCACTGAAGTGAAAGTGCAAACTACAATTTTAACGATTACATCTAAACACTTTTACTTTAGTGTTGCCGCAATTTTTCAGGATTAGATTTATAAAAACAGAAATCAACTTCGTTTTTTATCTATTAGCAAAAAAGCCATTGCCATTGCTATAACCTTTTATTTATTTCTTGTTACTATTGTTTATTTGACTGCAACCGCAGCTACAAAAACAAACTGCACCACGAAGCTCTTTCTACTTTAAAATGAAACACGTGTAGTACATTCGAAGCTGAGCGCTTTACAAATAAGTAAAATTTAAAATTTGAGTAGTGCTTGTCCCATTACAGTGTCATTTGGGCAATTGCAGAGGACCTCAAGTTTCCCCAATGTAATTCAAAGTGACTCATCTAGTGCATTTTGAAACTAGTTGAACTTTAATGTTTGATTAATACTTACCCTACAGCTCTTAACTAATATTCAAAATACAAAATTAAAACTTAAACGCTATTGGGGAATTCAAAACTTCCTTGCGTTGTTTAACGATTTCTTTTTAACTTAATTATATTAATTTTATTATATCCTGAATCTTTGTTTTTCATATTTTGTATTTTGTATTTAAATGGCTTTCGCCCGTAGAATAAATGAAAAAAAAAAAACTTAAAATTCCCCGTAATTAGATAATAATGCATAAGTAAACTATTAATTCTACGTGTCTCATACGTTTTGTATATTTTATATTTTCATTTCCATTTATACACAGCTCGAACTTCAAAATATCAGTCAAAATCTTGATAAGCGCAAAAACTCCAAGCGCTCGCTAGCATATCAAATGCAATAACTCAGAACTATCGGTACACTTCGGCCTCTTATTCAAAGCTCGCGATAACAAGGGAAATTTATTTTCCGCGAGACACACAAAAAGAAATAAATTTCCAGGACGTCACGGTCGCCGTATAGTATCCAATTGTGCGGGCCGCTCTCCATCTCCTTCCGTTCCATTCACGGCACCCCAATGAATAAGCAAACTGCACGGCCGATTTGCGCCATTAAAAATAACGGCGCATAAATGAAACAGCGCCGTCCCGCCGACAATGAACGGGGCGAAACGAACACGGCACCGCCAAGGAGAAATGGGCAGACGCACGAGTGCGCTTCGCCGGGGTATTTAATTGAATTTGATTTCTCTGGGCAAAATGATGAAGAAGCCCGAGGATCAATGGCGAGAATTGCGCTCGAACAACGCGTGTCTTTAGGAGCCGGCGGGATTGCCCGTTTGGAATACTAAAAAGTTGCGTTGGAGGGTGGTCGGTTTCTGCGAGCAGAAAACAATCGACATCATTATGTCAGTGGAATACTGCTTTGCGTACCTACTCGTTTTTTAGAAGACTGCAGAAGGTGTAAACTATACATACTTTCCTGAATGGAAAGTTTCAACATGTGCAAATTATAACTATAGAACGTACAGAATTGTACCAAAACGTACCGAAAATTACGAATGTACCGCAAGTATTAAAACGGACTTAAATGTACTAAATTATGTATTACACTATTGCGCAGCTTAAAATGTTCATTCCATTCATATATTATAATAAGAAGTTGCGCGGGAGGGTGGTCGGTTTCTGCCAGCAGAAATCGATGGACACCGCAACCTTTTGCACCGCAGTGATTGATGCGCTTGAATTTATTTGACCCGGCAACGACGATTGATAATCAGTTTTTTCGCAGCTTTTGACTTCCCCCGAAAGTCAATTTGTTATTTGTCAATTAGTCGTGACCGAACGCACTGTACTTTTCATAAATTAATTTGACTCTCGATGAGTGAAAATAGGCTCTCTTTGGAATTAAATTCGTATTTGTAGCAATGCGTTGCTATTCACTTTTTAAGGGATTAGTATTTCATGAATAATTCTGTTTATTAACCGTGCAAAGTGAATTTCGAAATAACCGATAATGACATAATGGAATACCGATAATCTCTTTATATTGAATTTTATAATTTCAAATAATGAAAAATTAATTAATTAATAATATTCCAGAAAATTAACGATTTTTACGTACTACTAAAAATTTGGTAATTAATCAGAAAGTGTACTTGATAATCACTATAGCTTTCGAGTTCCTGAAGTTATAAACCAATTTTAATCAATCACGAATTAAAATTAATTAATTTGGAATTTAATTATCGTAATAGTTGATTTTTTAAATGCAACTGTTAAACATCGTTAGATTAGAATTCGAAAATCAAAAAAATAATAGTGATTGAAGTAATTAATAATCAAGTTTAATTATGGGTTGACTATCTGTCAAAAGTATCTAATCAGTAGAAAAGCATAAATTACTAATTAAACTTTTGTAAGCATTTGAATTTTATACTAAGATGGTTAATCTGATTATTTTACGGTAATAATAATTTTCATTTCAGTTTTATGCTATTTGTTTAAACTAAAAACTGGTAAATTAATTTTTGTGTTGTGAAATGCAGATGGATCGTTCGAGTCTACAGGGAATTTCACGAATGTCTATTCATTTACGTCAAGTAATTCACTGGATGCATATGTGTACACGTATGTTTCAAATCCACTTGGTGCTAGTGCCTAATTTTATCTATATTTACCAACAGATCTGATAAATCGCTCCCTGCAACGAATCCATTTTCACCTTAAAATCTCAACGCTTAAGTATTATTGAATTGAAAATAAAGTGAATCATTTGAAAAAATTAATATTATTATTTTATAACAATTTTACAATTACAATAACTGGACTATTCTAGAGATATAATCGTGTAGCATAAGTGTACTTGTATCATGTAAAAGGAACAAAATTAATTAAATTCTGATGTAATTAATGCGAAATTAAAGGTTAAGAAAAATTACACTGAATTTCACTGTCAATATCGCTCTATTTAGCCCAGATTTTATTTTTATAAAACAAGTAAAAAGTTCAACCAGACGATAATTTATTCGATTTCAATTGCATCAGTTAAAACACGAGATACTGGTCAATTCAATTATCATGGATTGTAAATATATTCCCTTTTGTCGCGACGTGAAAAAAAAAACTCCTTGCTGGGGCTTTCAACGGGAAACGACTTTTTTCTAATTAACATGCGAGCACACAAAATGTCCGGTACCAAACCCGATAATAGCTACACACCGGAGGTGAATGTCGCGGATGTAATTAGCCGTACTTATTCTCGCCCGTAAAAATGTGGACTGCAGACTTCTTCGTTTTTCAGTGATTCCTATTTTCACGGCTCGATCTACGTGCTTGGCTTACGTGCTTCCTCCTCTACTCCACTTTCTTCTTAATTTGCGTAATGCATATTATTCAAGTGCATCTGCACTCGCACTCTTAAGAAGAAGATTAAAATGCGGGACAAAATAAAGTTAAAATGTTTTAATCGAATATTAACTTTGTAGCAAAACTTTTAATGAATTTTTTTCTGCTTAAATTCTAGTTTTAATTAATAGCATAAAGCTAAATTAAACATTTTAAGGAAAATCGATTTTACTCATTAAATTTTAAACTATATTTTAATCCGGAAAAGTGTCTTGATGTCATTAAATTTTTTAAAAAGTAGCAAATAGTTTCTTATGAGCTAAGTTAATATTTTAAAATTTGATAAAATGTTACAGTGGTTTTTTTTTATAATTTTCGTAATATTAGCATCCACAGAAAAAGTAGACCTGATTAATGAAAATGTCCATTTTTCAGGGGTTATCCCTGGCTGGTCTCCTTGCCAACGTTAGAAATTCAATTTCTTTGAAAACAGCGAAATGTTTATTTACGCGCGGAATTATTTTTTAAGAAGCGTTTATTTGCAGATAAAAATATGAGCTTGGACGGCGAATAAAGATTTCTCAAGTAAGAACGTTTCCAAACATAATCTAGCTTCCGCTCGCCGTTAAATTCAAAAGGTACAATCCCTTAAAGCCTCTCGACCACATTTCCTGCTTTTCACGCGCTTCCAGCTCCTCGGTGCTTCTTTTCGCCAACGCGACCTCGACTAGCTTTTATCGGAGTGGAAAGGTCCGAAGAATTTATGGACGCGATCGTCATTTTCCTCAGTCGCAATGTGTAGGCCGCGCGTGAGCGGAATTTTCGCGATGCTTTTGCTTGAATCTTTTTTTTCTCTTTATAAACTTCCCGCTATTTTGCGGAACATTCGATATGCGCGGCACTTTTGGCTTTCACTAGAGGAAGAAAACATTCCAAACTATTCGTCACGGGCAAAAGTCAAAATCATTTTTTTTTATTTACTTTGCATGCATATTGAAGCGCTTCAAATAAACACACGTGCGCCACTTGCTAGTTTATTTATAGCGCAAAAACTTCATAAATCGTACAACTTTTTTAGTATTAAAATTAGTTTCCGTATCAGCTTGCATTTATTCAACATTTTCTGAAGACAATTTTTCTAATGTGAATATTTATTGTTTGATTAATTGTGCAATGTGCTGTGAAATTATTTTTCCGTAATCTGATCATTTGAATCGATCACGTGGTCAGATTTCGTTAATACCTCTAAATTTTATCAGTGAGTGTTACGAAATTTGTTGACGGTCATCAGACCATTATGTTAGTAAAATACTGCTTTGCGTACCTACTCATTTTTTAGAAGACTGCAGAAGGTGTAAACTATACATACTTTCCTGAATGGAAAGTTTCAACATATGCAAATTATAACAAGATCGTACAGAATCGTACCAAAACGTACCGAAAATTACCAATGCACCGTAAGTATTAAAACGTACTTAAATGTGCTAAATTACGTATTACACTACTGCGCAGTTTAAAATGTTCATTCCATTCATATATTATAATAATTAACTTATAATCATATTAAATGAATGCATGCAATTGTAATTTTATAAAAATTAATAAGTATTTAATCATAGAATATTTTAAGCAGAATTAAAATTTTAATAATTTAGATACTGTGTGATTTAGGATATATGAGTACGTTTTGATACCTAACGGTAAATTTTAGTACGTTGCGGTACGTTTGTGTACTAGGCTTTACATTATTGTCAAGATTTGGACAGTTTAAAAATTTTTATTCTAATGTTCAGCCTTTTCTTTTAACTTTGATCTATTAAAAAATTGTTTTACTGAAGTAATCTAGTGTCATGATACACTTAATAACCGTCGCACAGTATTTTAATTCGGAGATTACTATACATTACGCAATCACGAAATACCAATTCAAACGAGGATTTAATTCTAAGGAAAAATAAACGTTTAATAATCAAATAAACGATGTTTAATACTACTTTGTAGTTATTTAACAATCTTTAGCCACAGTTTAGATTATTTGTATTATTTCTAACAAGTAATGGTTCTTTGTTAAACTTTCAAGCAAGGAAATCCAATTTTCATTTAAATGCACTCCAACTCTTTCAGCAGAGCAGTTGATTCTCATCGAACCGCAGCCACTCGATATCCCAGTCTGAAGGGGCTACGCCAGTAGTGAGAGTCAGACTTAAGGAAGACGTAGTTTGCCACACCTCCAAAGAGAGAGAGAAGCAGTCGCGGCGGAGAATCTTCATCGCAAGTTTATGCCTTTGTCTCGCGCGGATGCCTCACTGTATGCAGCTGCGCTTCCATTGATAAGACATTTCGTGCTTGCTACTAAAAGACGACGACAGTTCCCGTTAATAATGCATCGAGTTTTGCTTTAATGAAGTGCGTGGGTAAGAACGGGAAGCCAAGTTAACTTTTCGCTTTGATTCGTCCAGTGCGGTTTTGGGAAAATAAAATTTTCCCCCGTGCACCGAGTAAATTTGCTTTAGCGGAAGGCAACGATGAAAATTTAATGTTTTAATTAGTTACAGTTCTCTCGTCGCTAATGAATATTTCAGACAAACATTTGTTTATTCATTTATTAATTAGGTGACTTTTAAAATAAATAAATACTTGAGAAAGAAGTGTAGTATAAGCTTGATTTTTTTTCGAGAAATAAAAGAAACCACTTTATGTGAGAGATACAGGAATCAAAATAATATTGCTCAACAAACGATAGCAAGCGAGTCTTTATATGTATTTTGGGATAACCCAGATACCAGAGAGTCGAAACTTTAAAATAGGCCGATCAGAAAATTTCACTTGCGACGCAAATAAACTACTGTCCTCTTTCATTTTCTTTGAATCCAAATAATTAAGAGCGCGCAAAACGGTACCGAAAATATGTCATATTTCAGAGACGCGGAAAGATAGGCTAAAGAAGTGCGTTCAATCAAAAGAAAGAGAACAAGACAGACGCTACCTGACATTTTCCGCGAAGTATCGGATAAGAAATCGGATCTTGCGAAAGCCCAGGCACACCTACACCTACATCAGTTTTATTTAACCGTAATCACCGATTGCAGAGTTACGTTGACACGTCGAAAATTGCAGTATTACGGTCTAAAGTCACAGTGTCGTTAAACGGAAAATTACTGAGCTATGCTATATATTCCCCTCTTCCCAATCACTTTATTTTCCCGCAACGTAATTATAAACTCATTTATTACGTGGCTAGGAAATTCTCAAATAAGACCACAAAAAAAAGTGAGCTGCGTGGTCGTATAACATCCGCGACTTGAGGCAAGACCTTGATTTTAATAACAAAGCGCCGGGATCCCGCGAAAGCTCTATTATCTCGGATAAAGCGGTGCGCATTATTAAAAGTTTTCTCTATCGACGAGCATCAAGCTTTAATTTCGCTCGCACTCCTGCCCGCGCCCCTCTCGCTTAATAAAAATAAACTCGACCGGCGAATCTTGGGTGGCTCAGGTACAAGATATTCTCTGAATGTAGAATAATCAAATCGCTCCGTCTGGTGGCCAGTGTGACCAATATTTCTTAAACGTATATAACCATTCAGTATGTTCTTTCAGAAGTTCTATTTATAATACGTTACGTACCAATGCCGGGAAATAGGTCCTTATATTCGTGTATAGATTGCGAGCAAATACGCGAATATGAGGAACTATTTTGCCAGCCTAGGCGTATGTATACTATTTTTCTTCATGCCCGGGATGAAATTACGCCAAAATTATGCGCGTTTTGCAGTTGGAAAGTTGCATATTACAGGTTATACGCATTTTCATTACATTCATGTCCAAAGACAAATGTACACTGAGAGAAGTACACTATAATAGTGAACAAATTTATATATTTGCTTTTTCTTATACTAAAGATAATAGTAAATATGTACGTATAATTTATGTGAATATACTCCGTTTATATTGAAATTCATTTTATTTGAGACAAACATTTAGATGTTGACAGTTAATATTTAAAATACAAATATTTGCGGTAACCATTGATATATTAACTATTAATATACGTAAATTTGCTCCAAATCAACAATATGTATATTAATAGTTAACATACTATATTAACTATTGTCTCACGCTTCTCTCAGTGTATCCTTAGACGGGTTTTAGCCTACTGTGCATCGATGTGGACTCTGTTTGCGCAGAAAATATGTGTAGCCGTAATGGGCGACTTCCCGACCGCAAAACGTGCATGTTTTGGAGTACTTTCAGCCGGGGTATGATGAAAAATTCATATCCATCCGTACAAAAAAAAAGTGATGGCTCGACCGCGGCTGCCATCTTGAAGACGGGTTCAAGGGCCTGCGATTGACCAAAAGCGCGCAACGACGATAACGATAGAGTGGCGCTTCGCGATTGGCCGCCGATTGAAATCATCGATTGCAACGGTGCAACTTGAAGCGACGGCTTTAATTGACCTATTGATTAGTTTATTGACGTCGATTGATTTGTTTATGTTGAGCATATACTGCCAGCGCAAATTGGTGATTCGCCGTATAACCTTCTGATGGTTTTGACAATTGAGGGATCGGATGCAATAATTCGACGAAGTGATACTGTCGCAATGGAGCAGCGGTTCATCAACGCTGCTCGATTGCTCTCCTTTATAAATTCGAGGTTAGGATGAAACTTGTTAATAAATGTTTTTCACGCCAAATGTAACAAATTTAATCGGGTGGCCCACTATGCTCCGAAGGCTCAACCCGCGCCAGCCCCACCATGCCCCGAGTTCCCCTATGAAAATTGACAAAGATGCCATTTTGAGGTTAGAGTGCTATAAATCTATTAAATAAAGGATTAAATTATGAAATTAATATTTATAAATTGTAAAACAGGCGTTTTAAGCTTTTAAACTGATAAACTTTGTGTTTTACTCTTTTGAGTAGTAAAAAATTGCAGTTTTACCTTTACTTTGTCCAGAGTCTACTTTTTGGAGCTTAGAATGTACGCGAATCATGCTAAACTTCATTGCACTTACTAGGAGAGAGAGTACCAGACCTCCGGATCACGGAATTTGTTGAAACTTTGAGGGCTGATTTCTTATATGAAAATATGAAGAAAATCAGAATATTAGGGTCTAACGCTCATAATTTTCGACACAGTAGGTCCTTAAAGGTATTTTTAGCTAAAACTTCATTTT
>JAWWEP010035509.1:0-13269 GCA_035582995.1 Sycophila quercilanae | reverse complement strand
AGAACAATTCAAATATTTTCATGCGACGTTGCAAATTTTTAAATTGTTCTTCGAGTTTCAATTCGAGGCGAGTGTACTTTCCATGTCTTATAATGACAAGGGATACGATTTGTGGTCTGACATAACCCGTCTGTTTTCACTTGTCGATGATTCTTGTTGACATTATAGGCTGCATCTACTTATTTATATCTTTTGTTGAGAGTTAAGATTATATCAAAATTATTATTTTTTTTTTTAAATTTGATCTTTGGAATATTTTTAACTTTCCTATTCTAAAAAGTAAGAAGAAGGAAATATGCGAATCAATCTATTGATTACATTCTTTTGTTAACATATTTTAAACCTAAATGGTAATGTCTTTAATACATTCAAGTTACTTCAAAGCGAGTGCCGAAAATTTACTACGACCAAAATCAACAGATGTATAATATGCCTATAGATTTTCGTCCTTGTCGATTTTCTACACAACGTGTTTGTATCAATGAAAAGTGCAAGATCCGCCCTTCGTCATTACTGCGACTCATTTCTATCCTCGCAAGAATCACAAGGGCATTATAGACGCCCACCAATTTTTTCATTAAATCCTCGTCTCAAGTCGGAAAGGCTCGCCACGTGTACATCGTGCACAAAAGGACAGCCCACCCACGCAGCCAGCAGTGGAAGCGCGGAGAGGGAGCCCGGCCAAGATCTTTGTATACCCCCGGCACGTTCTTACGTCACGGCTACGTTCGTCGGGTAGGCGCGTATAGACAGGGCACGCGCGCCGCCGCATATCCGATCGCACTCCGGGGGGTGGGGAGGGGTAAGACGCATTGCTGACGCAAATTGTTGCTGGTGAGGCGTCGCTATTTTTGGCGGGGTGTGCGAGAACTCGAAGCACATCCTCAGTTTCGAACTTATAGATGCTAAAGATGCCGATGGTTATTTAGGTATAAGTTACACGCTTATGTACATCTACCTGGTCTCTATATACGTTGTCTATTGGCTAGGCTTGGGATTCGGATGATTATATTTTCGGGATTTTTCTTTTAAATGGGTGGATCCGAAGGTAACGAATTAAGAGTTGGTAAATTGTAATGGCGTTATACTGTTACATTTATTGTTGCTTCAAGAGGGGGCGTTGCTTTATAACATGAAATAATTATTTAAAAATTATAATTAGTAAATTAAAAGTTAATTTTCCTTTGAGTTGTTTGTAACGTTTGTGTTTATTTTTTCAGAGTAGATAAACTCAGGTACACTGTTAAAAATTCGTTTAATTTTAAACTAGAGTAGAATTACGGATAGATCATTAACTTTGTTCTTGTACATTTTAAAGAAAAAATCTCATTATATTAAGGAATTGCATCGTAATCATCTAGAAACAGGAAAATAATTACTTTTTTAAAACAAATGGTAGATAAATTAAAAAATAATCTTTCGATTTGTGGGCTTACCGGATTTATCTGTTTCTACTTAAGTATAGACCCTACCTACTTATTGATGTCTCACATCGGAACTCAAGATTATTAAGAACAATTTACAATTAACATAACTATTTAATGCAGAATAAAACAAAACCCGTTTTTTAGTTAATGGTAAATTTTCATTTTTTTTTTTTTAATTTGGCAGGTATAGCTTGCAGTATCCCTTCACGTTTTCAATTCTTTGCAATATTATGTAAAATGTTCAACTAAAACTCATCGCTACATTGGAAACATAAAAGGAATAAAATTTCATTGAAAAGAAGTCTCCATGCAACTTATCGACGCTTCGATATCTCATTTCCAGGACGAATCTTCTTTTATCGTATTTACGTTCTAAAATGAAATTCAATGAAAAGCAATGAAAATCGATGAAGCTCATCTTACCTGGGCATCGAGGAACTGCAAAGTCGCTAATTAAGGTTGAAACTCTTTGAGACGGGCAAGGAGATGAGATTTTTCTCGCGAGCGTAATCCCCGTCTGAATTTCAACGGGTGCATTTATTAAAAGTAGGGGTCCATAGCGTATATAAGTCAAAGATATCAGAGTTACTTGCTCCTTTTAAGCCGTTGCGACGGTAAAGGGGAAAAAAGCTTACTCGGACTTTCGTTGGTGAAGTACATGGACTTCATTAGAATCGTATAATATATCCGCTGAAAGGCGGCAGAGCGAAGAGCACAAGAGGCAGAGAATATGCGTGGGCGAGTCACAGACGGGAAAACGGAGCGTATACACATAACATATTCTTTTTTAAGCTTCTTTGACCTTTTTTCAATCTTAATGAGCATACTGGGCGATTACCCAGTATGGCAGTTTTTTTTTTACTTTGGCCGATGTTCGTAATTTTAGAAAGTTTTTGGAATTAATTATTTAAACTTGTTTCCAGATATGTTTTTCTGTACTTTAGCGTATGAAAAAATCAGAGAACCGTCAAAATTCGAATTATAATCGTATTCGATGAGCCAGAATCCTACTATCAAGTCGAGTAAAAACGATAAAAAAGGTGATAACGACATCAACGCAATTTACACGCAGAACCGCCTTATAAATAATTTAATTCCAAGATCAAGGTTCGCGTGTAATTTGTTGAATAATTCACTGTTTCAAATTAACTATGCACAACAGAAAATCGTTTAATCTTCTTAAATGCTCTGAGGTCTAAAGTATACATAAACACATCCCAAGTTAACGAGCTCTCGCTCGAAGCTATGCACAGTGGAACGCGTACAATTAAAAAAACATCTCTATTCTTGGATAAAATGAAGGAATCGAATGGAGGTCATTTCAACGGTTGCGTTTAAAAAAGTAAATTGTAGAAAAAAAATGTTAAAATTAATTGTTGCCTATAACATATAGGGAAGCTCGTACGAATGATCATTGCGTTTTGAGACGACTGAGGATTATAAAAAGCTACAATTTGGCCGAAAAATCGTGGAAAAATTATCTTGAGTTACGCACATCTTCTTAAAATCAACTGCGTAAAATCGTGCCTTACAACGTTTAAAAAATTGTAAATTGAAAAAAAGCTCGTTGTACGCAACATTTTTCGTATCATCAACTACTTTATGCGCATTTAACTTTGAATCGTACTTGTGTAAAATACAGTGTTATCAAATTTTAAAAAGCTCTAATGGGTTATAATTCACTTTTACGAGATACGAAAAAGCGTAACCCCTACATCTGGTCAAATGTACCAGGTGTACCTTTATAATGTACTTTATAAAAGTTCAAATTAAGAAAAAGACTTGCGCTGAAACCAAAAAACCGTAATAACCCTGAAACGAGTTTATCCGCCCTAATTGAAAAATAACGCTGCTTTTTCTCGCTCAAATATGTTAAAAGCTTTTCTCGCACCGAAGAAAAATAATCGGGCATTTCAAATAAATGTACTTCTCACTATGCGAGGCTAATACATTGAAACGTTGCAACTTAATAAAAATTGTTAAAATTCATTTCGACAGAGAGATATAAAAAATAAAACATTAAACTTAAATTCAACTACTCTCTCTGCGAATTTACTACTACTTTTTAACATCTTGCTTTAATTATTCACAGAATTGAAAGTTTTATTAACAATATTCCAATAGTGTTCAAAATCGGCGAAGTGCTTATAAGACGACAACTCTAATTGACCTTTTTTATCTTTATAGACTTGGAAAAATGTATATTTACTTTGTAGGATACTTAAACAACATTTTTCCCTATGCGGAACCTCAAACTAAGTCCTTCGAGTCAAGTTATTATGATGTTAATCCATTTTTGACTGTGCGCATGGTTTCAAAACCAATTCTTAATGGATTTTGATCAATCTCGGCTTATTTTCTTCACAATTAAGTTCATCATGGCCTGAGTCTTTCGGATTATTGATAAAAAGTTTTTCTTTAATTTTAACTGTACTATACAGTTAATGCTTAATTTTTGATAAAAAAGGGATTATAATTTATAAATTTTAGGGTAGATTATAGAAAGAGACATGCAAGATTCTAGTCGCCGAGTATGATTTGCATTTTAATTCGTCAACACGCATCAGCAGCTTACCTTCGCTGGGGCTGGATGAGTGCGTCGGAGTGGGAGCCGGCGAGCGGAGCGGCGACCGGCGGAGCGGCGGCGATCGGCGCGGCTGTGCTTGCGGCGGCGGCGGCGGCCTCCTCCGAGCGCTTGCGACGATCCTCGCCGTAGTAACGGTCGTAAGGCGCCAGCGGCAGCTCCCACGCACCGCCCGGCAGGACGTCCCCGATTTCATTAACTAGGACCTTGCCGTATCTGTAGAACGCAAGACAAGGATAGATAGAGAGATCCGTTAAGCTTTCGAGTGCGTAGACGAGTCAAAGTCGCGGCTTCTACTTGAAATTCAAGGATTCTTTCAGTTTATATTATATATATCTCATTTGGACCGCTGAAACTTTAACGAAGCGTCACTTTTTTTATTCTTATTTCTAAAGCTTATTGAGCTTTTGTCATGCGCCTCAGCTTCGCACTGATTATTTTAAAATAATTAATTTTGTTTTTCGAAGCTTGCGGGATTTTTAGGTCAAAAGATATGGTATTTGTTTTGTATAGATGGTTGGTTTGATTTGACACTTTCATCGCAAGCTCTCTATCGATTAAGCATAAACTTCGAAATTTCCAGGAATGTGTTTGCAGTGTCTCGGAAAGTCTATACTGAGGGTGATTTTTAGTTAACTTCGTGTAAATTATATGAGGTACAAGTTAAATTTATCGGAAACTCAGAATGAACTTATAAGCAATTTTGCTTCGCGTTTCGAGAAAACTTTGGCTTTACTGCGAGTTATCGATTGCGAGTGGCAACAAGAACTTTTTTAAGTAAAAAAAAGGCAATAAGTGACCGAACTGTCATAACTTCGGAAAGTTACGCGAACCTTAAACCTCGAATGGGACTCGACCATTTTCACATCTTTTACAAATCCTTTCGCCGAAGTTCTGATCATTTAATTAAATCATTCAGCAGGTCATCCTGTGGCACCATCGTCGAGTTACTAAAAAAGCTCATTCCCTTTTACGTTATTAATGCCGGTAAGAGATTAGTGGTTCAGAAAAATTTGTAACTGAATTTATTGATAGATTTAATTTTAGTTACATAATTAATCACAAGTCCCTTATTCGAGCAACTTACAAGCAGCTCTGCTTGATTTCCGATTTCCATTGAAACACATCATCAGCGACTGCCCCGATCATGAAATGAGATGTGAATCTCGACTTTATTAGCTCGGTTCGAAAAAGACAAGAGACTGCGATCGTTCGCTTTTCGCCCCATACACAGAGGTGATGTGAGAATAAACGCGAGCAAACATTTTCATTAAGCTTGCATTGTTTGCCGCGTGATTTTATTCTTTTGTCCCGTTGATGCAACGCTCGGCCGACCGTATATGCGCCGCTGCTTTCTGCCTCGTTCTTTGTTCGTCGCTGCGAATATTTTTAGACCGAGTTGGCGTTCACCCTCGGCGTTTCGCAGTCTATTCTTAGCGCGAACAATTGCTTTCTGAATTGCCTCGACTTTCACCACCCCCTTCTTTGAATTTAACGATTACAGTTTTCTTTTTCTTCTCGCGGCGTTGTTGAGCGCTTCAACATTGATGGAATTTCAGCAGTAATAGCTTCGAATTGATTCGTTTGGTAAATTTGGCGTCATGCTCGACGATTGAACGTGTGCTAAAGAATATTGATGAACAGCGAGATAAATTTTTATTTTTAGCCGCGTGATTTGCAGAAGAGGAAAACTCTATTTCGCAGGATTTGTATGTATTTGATGAGGCTTTTGTTACTGTAAAAGTTTATACTTTAGTTATCGTGAAGCTTGTTGATTTGTTTAATTAAATTCTACAAACTTTGTTACGAATTAGTTTAAATTAAAACTGAATCATCTGTTGTGGCTTTATATATAACATCTTTTCGGATTTTTTTTTTTAAATTTAATTAAAGACTTGAATACATTTCTAGTGCACATTTCCTTTTTACTTGTCAGTCACGAGAAAGAACACCATTATGGATTTTCTTGTGAAAGAAGCTTTCTTATTTTAATTATTCCCTTTTTTTTTGCGAGAATATATTTTTTACGGGTGAATTCTTGAAATGAGACCATTTTCTTTGCGACCTTGTATAATGACTGAATTTAACTAAATTTCACCGGTAAATTGAAACTTTTCTTTTGAAAGAGCAGATTAAGAAGAGAAATGTTAATATTAAACAGAGAAATACTCACTGGTACTTCGCCTCGCTCTGGGGTTGGTTGGGCTGCTCCAAGAAGTAGTCGTTGACGGGCAGAGCTTTGGGTTGTTCTAGCTCAGTTTGTTCGGGCTCGCTCGAGTCCTCCAGGCCAGAGTCACTCAGGGTTCCTGCGAACATGCACGAATAATGAGATCAACGTCAGCTTGAGTGTTTCATGAAGCGCGCGCGCGTGATCTCGTATGCGTGACTCCGACGGGCTGGATGTATTAAGCAGTACAAACTAAAAGAAGTTCATTTGGTTCAAAGCTACGAAGGATATTAGTTTTTGAAAATTAAAGATAAGTAGCTGATTTATTTTATTTTTAAAATGCATAAATAAGCAACGCGGCGGGAATTTTCTTACTGACCAGGAGTTTCTCACATGTGGGTCACCTATTTAGATGAAACTTCGGGAATTGTTTTCTAGTAGCGAATAATGAAACAAACTACTTTTAGTTTGATCTCATAGGCCTTTGTTTAAATAAGACACAATTAAAAACATTTGCATTGATCAAAAGGATAATGTTAAAAATATCGTATATATAGATGTAGTGGTAATGTTAAGACCATTTAATGGTAGTATTAAAAGGCCTGTGATATATCAAACTAAAAGTGGTTTATTTCGTTATTCGGTACTGGAAAACAATTCCCCAAGTTTTATCCAAATCGATTACCCAGAGGTGAGACACTCTCCTTGAGAAAGGTTTGCAAATACTGCAAGTTTCTACCGGCTATATTGGCGAAGCTTTATAATTTTTACCAGAAAAACTCACAAATTTTGTTATGATAAAAATTACGGAGCTTTTCTTGTAGAATAGATAAAGCTTCGCTGTTCGTCCAAGTTTCAAGTAAAAATACAAAATTACAAAAATACCTTAAGCTTTTTTTTTGTCAATCTTAAAAAAAGAATAGTCGATAGTTGAGCGCAATAATAGTTGTTAGCTATATAACAAAAAATTAATAATAATAAATAAAGTTTAATTTAGAAGTGAACTTGTTGACCTGTCGAAGGTGACCCGAGTTATTGAAAGGTACTTTTTCTAATCAATAAATTATCTCGAAAAAATCAACCACTTGTCTTTGATACGAAAAAAAAAATAGAGCAAGAAGCACCTACCTTCTGGGGCAACGTTAAATATTGAATGGTAGACCGGAGCGTGATCGCGCTTTATCTACGGTGAGATGGTAGTCCGGAGCTCATGGAAAATTTATAAACGAGCCACGGAAGATATCTCCGCGGTCGGCTCGGATATCCGCGCAAGAAACTATTGATCTGCCCCTTTCAAATGATCTCTTGGATTATTGAGAAGCTCGGTACATCTCGCGCGGGTCGAGATTGTGTTTATACGGAACGGGGGTGTGCTCGCGCCGCAGTGAAAACAATATCTTTTTCGTTAGCTTCGCGCAAAAGTCTGCACATACTTTGTGAGTTACTTTTTCAAACTAAGCACTGCGGATAGAAAAATGGAAAAAGTTCGGACGTCGACCGATATATAGAAACCTCAAACTTCGACAATGAATGAGCAATTCAATTTGGCTACTTTTTGTCGGGTATAAAGATCGATTCTTGCGAACATATTGTGTAGGCGGAGGAAGCATGTATAGAGTATTTTATAGTCACTGTGCTTTTATTTACACTGGCTGGAAGAGAATTGCGGGCCGCGGAAATTTTTAACAAAATTTTAGTAAATTAGTTAAAAGACGCAGCGAGTGTTTTAGACAATTTTTTTTGCGAAAGCATAAAGTGAAGTTGAAGCTCTTTTTCGATTATCTTATTACGATATGTTATAACTGAAGATTATTACAATGAGAGAAATGTTTTAGTAAAAATGGCTATACCGTTTTGAAACGCAGGGACAGACTCGACAAATCAAAAATTTTACTAAACTTTCTAGTCAAATGTTTAATTCGTCGACTTCCCTGCGTTTTAAAACAGTACAACAATTTTTTCTAAAACATTTCTCTTAGTGTAATTAACTGTGCAAAATTTACAAAAAGTATGTGCTCAAGCAGAAAAAGTGAATAAATTGTATTTTACTCTTATAAAAAAATTTACACATGATCACACTACTAAAATTAAAAAATTGAAAAATAAGAAAGTAAAAACTGTTATTTTTAAAAACTAAATTAGATATTGTATAAGTACTATATACTAATTCTAATATTTTAACAACATTTCACGCAATAAAAACTAAAGCTTTGAATATTAATATTAGATCAAGGCATAGATTTTTTTAATCCTAATAAAATTTACACATTTAATACAATATGTATTCACTAAATAAAATTGTTTCTTTAATTGTTATACTAAAAAATTACTAATTTGTATTTACAACACCAATTTAAACTGAAGTTACTCTACGACTCAACAACACAGCTAAGCTGTTTCGATCAAAAAAGAAATCTTACTTTTTTCCGCCGGTTTCGAAATTTCGCTAGCGGCATTGTTATCTGTAGGCGCTTGGCGATTTTGTTGATTGCCGAACATGAGTTCTTCTTGTGATCGCTTGACTATAAAATAGAGTGAAGTGGAAGAGTATGGTCATGTACATGCAGAGGTTTCAACAATATGATATAATGACGCTGGAGGTGGGCGATCATTATTTAAAATTTTATCACAATTTTAATTTTACTCGTATTTTAAAGAAAAGCTCACTTCTTGCGTTACGGATTTCAATTAAACTTTATGATGCATTTTGTACGATTAATTGAATAAATCCATATTATAGACAAGATATAGGCTTTTTTTTAACACATATAATTTTTAATGTATTGAAATTATACAAAAATACTTTATTTAAATGCATCAATATTCTCCCATTAATTAATTTTATTCTGATAGTTTTACTTTTCTTATATACATATTTTGTATTACCAAAAGCTTATTTGTATCTCATTTCAGGGACGCGTTGGAAAATACCGATAAAGCCGTTTCATAATTAAAAATCCCTGACGAGTAAGAGTAACTCGCTACCGCGTAAAGACAATCCAGCTAAAATTGCAGCAAAATTTAGCTTGTATTTCTAAGTCAAAATATCTAAAAATCCAGATAAAATTTTAACATAATTTTTGTTTTCATAGTACACAACTCGTTAAAGTTTAAAATCATATCCGGTAAGAAAAGGTGGCTGTAGGAGCTGTGCATGTCCCTTTTGAGCGAGGTAGCTTTACACTTCTTTTTATAATCTTTCGTTATCAGGAAATGTAAAGAAAGACAAAGTACGGCTATAATATCTATCATCTAAATTAATTATTATTGAAACTTCATAAAAATTAATGGAAATTGTTCTTGGAAACCTTTAAATTTAAATTTTAGTGAAATTCCACGAATTTATAGTAATTTTAATTTTTCATCAATTACCTCAGCACCTTGACTTTCTCAACACAAAACGTGTAAAAAGAAGGTACACGGAGAAAAACGTCCTTGTAAAATTTACTTCACATTTTTATAACGCAGGGTCAGACTTTGCATATCAACAAATTTACTAAAAAGTGTAATAAAATTTTCTAGACTTATATGGTAAAATTTACTTTAAGTTCGGCAAAATTTACTGTAAGTCCAGCAAATTTTACTATACTTTCTAGTAAAATTTTTGATTGATCTAAGTCTGTCCTTGCGTTGCAAAACAGTATAGTAATTTTTACTAGAACTTTTCTCCCCGTCCAACCATGAAACCTGCTCTAGCCAATGCGTCCCCCTATGCGCAGAGAGAAATATTGCGTATACGGAACATAGTAAATTTTACTACAGGAACAATGGGACATAGTCAACCTATGACAATTTTTACTATAAAAAACATAGTAAAAATTGCTATGTTTTAGAGTAAAAATCCTTTCGTTCCTACGGAACATAGTAATTTTTACTATAACATTTCTCTCCGTTATCTTTATCCGTTAGGGCACTATTATTAGTTCAATCCTCATGTGCGACGTGTGCGAGTCCGATTGCCCACCTCGGCGCAGACTGCGCGCGCGCTTAGATCTCGCGTGGAGTTCGACGATTACCTTTTGTTTTGGCTGGCGCCTCGGCCTTCTTGGCGTCCTCGGTGCTGCCGGTGGGGAGCGCGTGGCTCGTGGCGACGAGTGCGCCCAGCGCCAGAAGCCACAGCCACGATGAGGATGCCATCTGCAACGTAATCATTTACAAGGTCAGCCCCGACGAATATTCATGATGGGGGCTTGTATCGATCGAGGCTGTACAAATGGTTAAGGTTGCTCGGACTACGCAGCTTCGATAGTCAACAATGCGATGGATTTCCGATTTACTGGATAAATCGCAATTAATTTTTATTTTTGTGTAATGCTTTGTGTAATCTCCTGTCGAAAGACACAAAACACAAAAGTTTTGATACAAACAATTTTGACGAAATTTGTAATTTCTGAATTTTTAATTAATTAAACAAATTTCAATGCTTAACATTGACGTTTTTTTGCTGAATAATTCTTAATCGATGATGTGTTTCTTAAAAAGAGAACAAATTTTTTAGTAAAAAGCGACTTGATCGTTCATAATTAGCTTCGAAATTAAAGAAGTTGACAGTAAAGCGCGTGTAGACGAAATTGTGTCGACCGTAATCGAGCGGATGAGGTGTTTCAGAATCAGGAATTACAATCGTTATTTGCAGTACGAATCATCAGGCGAAACTCGCGCAAAACAGGAGAAAAAAAGGTAAAGCGGCTTCAATGAAATTCCGACCGGCTGACCAAACATTGACCTTATCTACTGACCCGCGGTAGTGACCGGTTAGGGTCGATCAAATGCGCATGTATCTTATTTTCGGGTGGAAATTCATGTTTTCATTTATTTATTGTTATTAATTACGTGTGTGAGATGGGGTTGTTCATTTATTAAACTGTTATAACGGGCCAGGTCCTAATATCATAAAAAATTAGTACACCTCGTCGATCCTGAAGAAAAAAAAACACTCATTTCGTTTTTCCCTAAAGAAACAAAAGTTTACTTCCATTTTTTTTTGCAATGAATACTAGCACGATTTACGTAAAGAAGAAAAGCTTTTTTTGGGAAAATTTCCCAGGTGGAAGAGCATTTTTATTAAGAGTTTCGCTCCTAAAATGCACTCTTGAAAGTTTGAAAATTGAAAAAAAAAATTTTTTTCGAGATACCCGCGAAAAAGCATGTATCAAAATATATTCTCAGAAAAAAAGCAAATAATATGTTTCGCCTAAATCTTGCGGAATATGTTTTCCTTCGGGGAAGTTCCGTGAAACGTGCCAGTCTTCATGGGGTGCCGGAAATGAGCTTGCGTTTGTCGATCAACTGAATTGTCCTTCTTTCTTTAGGTCCGACGAAATTACTACAGTTTACTCTTTATTTCTCACCAAATGTATGTATGTATGTATGTATTCTTTATTTCAACCTCAAAGGCCCAGATTATTTCTCATCAAATAAAACTAATAAATTTCTGAAGTCATCACAGTGACAAATTAATGTAATTATAAAATAAAAAAGAAAAAGAGCCTTCGGGAAGTCTGAAAAATGTAATAAAAGTATACATCCACCTTTATTTCACTTTATTTCACTTTGCCAAATTGATTTTGTGTCTATTAAGAATAAAGCCCGACTTAAATAAGCACAATTTGCATAAAATAACCGAGTAATTCGAAATGTTACTTCACCAAGCAAACAAGTCAGATAAAAAGTTTTAATCTGCCGGAAAGTATATATAAAAAGAGAAAAAGCATCTCACGCTCGCGTTATAAAATACCTCGAAACGACAAGCTCCGCCCGGTCGGACTGCCGAGGTAAATAAGAAAAAAATGAAGAAAAGCGATCTTGTCCAATCTGGCAGCAAGCAGTTTTCACTTTCGTCAGACAACGTTACACGGATAAATAACGCAGTGCAAGAGAAAGAGAGAGACAGAAAGAGAGAAAGAGAGAGAATGAGAGAGCAAGCGTCCTCGGCACTGGGGACGATCGATAGGGAGCGCACCGAGGCAAAATTGAACAGTTGCCTTCTAACGCAGTCAGCTCGGGACGGAGCCGCGATATTACCTCCGCGGGGGTAACCGAGTTATACAGGACCCGCTCGGAAAATTGCCGAGTTCCATTAGTGCGCCCAGGCCTCCTGTTAATTGAGTGGCTGAACGCGGCTCGGCGCAGCCTCGCACCGATGCTGCGGTGGCGGCGACGGTTTTCGATTTCAGGTCGAAAGCAACGCGTCCCATACTCGACTAGCCGACCTCCACTAAGGACGTTATATCGGCCGCTCGCGATCATTGTCCTTCGTCCTTTCTGCTAATTTTACTTCCACCCTACGAAGCTTTGTAATAGTAAATTTTTGAGTTGTTCGCGAAAAACATGTTATAAATATTTTTTGAGTAATTTTTTATCAAAAAATAATATTTTTTTTAAAATGCGAACGGATGTCGGACGGATTAGTTTTTTGTTTGTCGTTTTCTATTTTTTAGCGATTATTTTGCAGACGTTTTAAACAAATGCTAGATAGATTTATATACTTTAATGCGACTTAATTGTAATGAAGTCTTTTTAAAAATTACTGTCACACACGCAGTAAACATTCTGATGTCAAATTATAATTATTGTTGAGTTATAGTGTCACTGCAGTTTGAGTAGCATAAAAAGTCAATGTATTTTGAATTGGATAATTTCAATACGACGTATGCATAGTAGGCGTTCTTACATTTTTTTATGTTCTCAATTAATATCTTGTATATTCTCAACCCTCTGAATTATGTAAACACGTACACAAAAAGAAAGATTTAAAATTCATTAAGAATATCTTACTTATTCATCGAAAATCGAGTTGATTTGGTTTATCTGTTTATATAGAATGAGCGTACCGTTTATTATGCAGTTAATGAGATGCTTCCATTATTGCAGTTAATTAACAGCATGCGATGATGTGTTGAATTGTTGTCTCTTGCTACCGTTAACGAGAACAGCAGTGATAAAATGAAGTGATAATGTGAGTTTCAAGCACGACTCATCCGTCATTGACACAATTTTCGAATTGAAAAGTTTACTCACTAGGAGAGTACCTGACCTCCGGATCACGGAATTTGTTGAAACTTTGAGGGCTGATTTCTTATATGAAAATA
>JAWWEP010035488.1:1916-13269 GCA_035582995.1 Sycophila quercilanae | reverse complement strand
CTATAGTTTATATTTTTTGGTTAGATTTAATCATGAATATTACATAAAATTTTATCAACTCACTCTTATTCAATTTAATTTTAGCAATTAAGAATATGATTATGGAAAATTCAATGTAATCACTTGGTGGTATTAAACAGATGCGATTTAAAAATCCAAACGAAAAAGAGTTGGATGCTAGAGACGTCACAAAATACGTACTGTGTTGTCACCATTTTGTATTCATGCTCCTAGCCAAATATAATTTGAAACTGACATATTGAAGCAAATAATTAGTGTAAAATTGATTATAACGAAATTTTTTGGTGGGCCACTTTACCCCATACATTGGTGGGCTACATTACCCCGAAGCACAATTTTTTTTTTAATTCTAGATAAGCTGCAAATTAATAAATAGTATATTACACAACAAGGGAAGTAAAATAAGAATTGTCTCAGATCGCACGGAAATTGTCGCCCGAGCCGAAGGCGAGGGTGACAAACGGGCGATCTGAGGCATTCTTTTTTACTTCCCATATAGTGTATACTATTTTACTACTACTATACTACTATACTACGTTCTCCGAACGGTGCAGGGAGGGAATGTGGTACTTTCGACGCGGGCGTAGTGAAAAATAAAATTTGAAAACGGCGTTAGACTTGGGAATGGATGCCTGATCTAAGAAAAAAAACCGAAACGAGGAACGGAGGAATACTTAACGAGTTTGGTAGGCGCTGAATAACGATGACCAAAAATCGATCTTCAATAGGGGAAAAATTTCAAAGTGTCATAAAAAGTTCTAGAAACACGGGCGACGGCCAGTTTCTTCTGGAAAATGGTCAGTCTAACAGCCCTAAAAACATATCCAAAAACCAAATTTATTTGGTATACAGTCCTTCATAGAGAAACCAGTGGTGGGCCGCATTACCCCACTCTCCCCTACATTTGCATAAAAATTGCGAATAAATTAAATAAAAATTGACAATGAAAAGATACTAATTGCAAGTTTGAACGTCAGAAATAATGAAGAAAAAATAGTGGCGAAAAGATCGAGAAGCAGAGAGAATTAAAGGAGCTAAATCAAGGTGTAAAAAGATTAATTCAGAAAGAAACGCAATTATACAAAAGATTGAAATTCTTTCTGTTGCAGCTTTAGCGAAGTATTTCCTTGAGATCGTCAGAATAAACTTCGAAATTAAAAGTCCTATCTCGGCTGTTATTTTACAAACAATTAAAAAGAAACGGTAAAGCCTCTCTAGTTTTCTCGGAAGATTCGGTTCCTTCGCAAACTACAAAAGTGAACATTAAAAAGCGTATTAACTAATATACCTATACAACCTTGGACGCCTCCACTTCTCCAAGAGACTATACTATTCCGGCGAAGAAGCTTATCCGAGCTTATCTAAAAAAGTCCCTCCGGCGTTCGTCGAACATCTTCGGACGTGTGCGTGCGATACGCGGCAACAGAGGCGCCGCCGAAACTCCCCGCGCGGTCTTGGATTTTCCCGTTTCCGATGGGGGCGGATCGCTCGATCGCCAGAGGATTTAACGCTCGTCTGTGTACTGCCACGCACATGGCCGGGTCCGAGGAAATAAGCCCGACTTTTATTTAGTGCGCTTCCTGCGCTTCCTTAACACAGCCCGCGGACGCGGATGCGCGCGATGGATACCTCCGAGATAAAGTCGGTCGAATTACAGGAAAGTATTTTACTTTTACGATTTCCGATTTTTCTTGGGGAGCCCTTGAATGGGCGTATTTTTTGGTTCAAAAAAGAGAGTGGAAATAAAGTTCTGTTTAACAAGATTTATCTTCTGCCTGGTTTATCCTGGGTTCGCGGAGAAAAGTCTTAGTATATAATGTGAGAATTACAATAGCGAATGTTATTTTGAAATGGGATAAAATATGGTTGGATTCACTTGTCGTTATGTGAATAAATGGCCTTTATTTGTTCACAAGAAGATGAAATAACGACTATTTTATTTTTCTTCAACGTAATATGTCTCTACTTTAACTTGTAGGTATATATCTAACATGAGATTAACATTATTATCATAAAATGATGCACTTATAAAAATTTTGAAGTTTAATTTAAAAAAAAATAAAATTTACTTTAATCATTATAAAAGTAATTATTGCGTAAGTTTAAGACGTTTTGTAATAAAATATATAATTTTTCTATACCTTATTTTTAAATACAAGAATCTACGGCTACATTTTTGTCGATACCGGCGTAAGAAGAAGTAAGAATTTTAAAGTAGATTATTATTTATCCTTTTCAAATCAACTTTTTTTGTACAAGTAGGAAAGATACAGCGTAAAACTTTAAAATTTAAAATAACTCTGATGCTTATCTAATACTACCCAGAAATAGGTGATTGCACAAATAATGAGTTTATTTATAAATTGAAAGATGATCGAATTAGCCTTGAATTAGCTCGATTGTGCCAATCTCGTTTAATTAGTTTGCAATCTTATTAGCAGCTGCGGGCAGGTAATAGACAACAATTATCTCCAACGAGAGAGGAAGTGAGCAATTTTATCAAGATCTTTTCGCGACTTAACACATACTCAGCTGCATTGCTGCGTGATCGTGAAGTAATTATTAATCATTTATCACAGATTAGACCGTTAATTTTCTAATCTTTAATTATGTTTGCTAAATAAATTATTCTACTTTTGCATCAGTCTGCGTACAGTGTACTACCAGGTAAAGTTTTTCTGATTATCAATATAAACAAATAAATAAATAAATAAATAAATGTTATAATAAAGAATTGCTTTCGATGACAAACAAATCAACGAGCAACTATCAAGGGGACTGTAAGAACTCCGGGTCACAGATTTGGATGAAACTTAGGAAATCGTTTTTTAATACCGGATGATGAAACGAACCACCTTTAGTTTGATCTAGTAGGTCCTTGTATAACAGGTATAACTAAAAACATTAGCATTGCTCATATGGCCAACGCTAAAAAAGTTGTATATACAGACATACTTGCAATAGTAACAACTAACAAATCACACTGCATCTGCTGAATAAAAGCCTATTAGATTAAACTAAGGGTGGTTTGTTTCGTTATTCCATAGTAGAAAACAATTTTTAAAGTCTCTTAAAAATATTGTTAAGCACCGGGAATACAAGTGTAGCATAAGTGCGATATCAAGAGGCGATTTAGTTTTTAAGTTCTAGTTTTAAGTACCCAGACATGCGAACAGGAAGAAATTCCTCTGCTGGGTTACTTTTGTAATGTATTTTATGTATAATAAATTATTTTTGTAATTTTTTCTACTGTACTCTGGTTTTAATAAATAAATAAATATGTGACCCGGAGGCCTGACACTCTCCTTGTAAGACCGAAATCTTACACACGGATCATCAGTGGATAAAGGTTCTCCCAAGAACAATATACACGTTCGTTCAATAAACGCAATCTTACCGCAAGAAAATCGTCCAGAATCCCCTTAGAGTGCCCTCAATACATTATACCAATTTAATTCCCTCCCTCCAATAGCAATTCACGCGATTCTGCGTCGAAGACACTCGAACAAAGTTGCGCTCCTCCCGCGATGGCGCTGAAAAGAGTGCATTTTATCTCTGTGGGGAAGAATATAACGAGCGAAGTCATAACAAGTCGACTGCACCGACATTCGTTTGAAAGTCGTCGCGTCCTCTTGGCCCCTTAGCTTTCGCCTTTATCTCAGTTCCGGGAGCACGCCGAGGTAGAGAGGCAGAGGAATAGAGTATAAGTGCGCGAGCGAAAAAAAAATCGTCGGCTGGGCCAAGGAAAATAATAAGAGGGTCATTCTCGAAAAATAAAGAGCCGCGTGATAAGCACAATTATAGTAATAAGTCGGCGAAGGAAGTGATAGAGTATAATAGGAAGAAGAGTGGGGGGGGGAGGGATCGCGCCCGGGCGCGGAGGATAAGGTCGCGAGAGATAAAGATGAGGGAGCGGGATGGGGAGCGGAAAGCTCGAGAGACGGGCGCAGCTCCCGGAATATAAAGAGCATTACTTAATGCGAAACGGCGAAATCCAGCGGAAGGATAAGGAAGCGGGTCGGCAGCATATTTTTCTTTGGCCCGCAGTCTCCTCGCCCGCCCGCCCACGCCCCTCCCCCACCGGCCTGTAGGTATACTGCTCTCTGCTGCTCCTGTGGGAGGAACCGCGTTGAACCGGGGAAAAAACTGCGGCGCGATGTGTATAAAAATCTCGGGCTCTTGGCGATGCGGCCGTTACCTCCTTCACCGAACTTCGAGCTTTCAAGGACTTGATTTCCTTTGGGTTTTACGGTGTGACCTCTTTAATTATCTCAACTGCGGAACACTTCGAAAATTATCATAGCTCGAAGCATAGAGTATTAAATTGGGTCCTTTAGGAACCAGATCGTGGGCAAATTCATTAAAAGTTTTAGAAATTAATTCATTATTTGTAGAAACTAGCGTTAAAAGATGTTTAAAAAAGATAAAATGAAATAAAATAAAATTTACAGTTTTAACACGACGGATTTTACTTTTACTACGCTAATTTTTTAGATTTTCCAGCTATACAAAAGAGGAATATATAAACTAAATATTAAGTAAAATTAACTTAGCATTACGTCGATTTAAATGATTTATTCGCTGGTTTTAAAATAGCTCGTACCGACTATCTGAAAGAGATATTTATTAGTAAAATAATGCATTCGTTGATGTGCGATTAAGTATAATAGTTACGTTCAGTGATGTCACGCACGTATCTCCACCGTGTCCAAATAGACATATTTACGTATTCACTACGTTGATAAAGTTATTATTGATATGAATGATATTATTTTCCAAATTCTCTATATAACAAAAAAAAAAAAAAAAAAAAAAAAAAAAAAAAAAATTTGCCCATTTAAAGACGGAACCTATCGGTGATAAACGAAAAAAATAATTAAAACGTCGCCGGGAATGCTCTGGAGCGGAATAATAGTTGAAGAAAAAGAGAAATAAAAGGAAACGATCGAAGTTCTTGAAAAAAAGGCTTATTATTGCGACATTGCGCGTAATTGTTCGAAATTACATGCAATTGAAAAATATTTTCGAACTAATGAATAGTTCCTTTAACGACCTAAAATCAATTTTTTATTGCTCGCCACCACCGCGAAGCATCTTAAGTTCCCATAAAACTCTCCTCTCCGCGCTTCAAGGCGCAATGCCTTGCACCGCCTCGAAATTTAATATCAGATAAAATATTACGAGATGTCGAAGTAAATCCTGCAACAGCCACCCTCATTAAAATTCAACGTTGCCTTTATCGGCCTGAATATTAAAAATACAGAAAAAAGCTTCGCCGAGGGATTATAATGAAGAGCTTCGTCTCGGCACAAGAAACGCGGATAAAACGTTTAATGCGCTGATTACCCTAACCTTTTAACGACGAGTGCATAAAGGAATAAAGGAGGGGTTAAAAAAAGACACGCTGCACCGAAGTGCTTGCGCATCTCGAGTGGATCGAACTACAAAAGTCGAGAGAGGCGTAAAAAGAAAAACGACAGATCCCTCGAAAAAACTCTATTACCGCGCCTTTTACGCGACGCGAGGCCTTTCGTTCTTTACGATTTTTCTCGTCCCGGCGCTTCCGGCAGCTTTCGCGCGCGCCACGCTTATCGGCGACAAAGGAGGGTGAGGCCGTGCGCGTGGACCAGCGGCATCGATAGGAAGGGGTGGGGACTGACAGACAAGTGGATGGACGGGCGAGTGCCCCACTGACGGTCAATTAGGTCCGAGGGCTTTTCCGGTGCTCCGCTGCACTTCCAGGGGCAGAGGCAGGGGGTTCACGAAGGATGATCTAGTGCTATCGCAGCGATAAAAGACGCGACGACGGGGGTGACGTGAGTGCCCGGAGAAACGACGAAGAAAGTTTTTTCAGACAACAGTGGGTAAAACGTTGTTTTACAAGCTCCATCAATTATAGCTTGTTATGGTTGATAATAGGGGAAATTATTTTAGTAGTTCATTACTTTTAGCGGTTGATGAGATTTTTTTAGAGATTAGCGCTAATTTTCGCGAATTAATTTGTATAATGTTAAGTAAAATAGTTGGATTGACCAAAATTATTTCAGAAGTAAGGCAGTAATAGAATAGGTAGCATTTGAACTCGATTTCAAACTTCGAAAGTGCGGATTATTAATACTTTTGATAAATTTTAACAGAAGTTTAATTAACAGAAGAAATTTTCAGGAAAAATTTAGTCGCCCGCAGAATCAAAATAGAACGTAAAAAATCTTCTAAGAGTTTTCTACACCGAAAAATAAATCAGTATAGCCTACAGTTTCGGAGAAATAATATGTATGTACTCGACTCGAAAAAGTTAAAGCGGCATTGCAAAATCAGCAGAAATAACTTTTCTCACAGTAAAAGTAGCTGTTTATTTGAAATAAAATGTAAATATTACTTTACAGAAAAGTAGATTGTACTTTAACGAAAGGTAGATTTTACTTTTTTTTTAGCTGTTTGTACAGAAAAATCAGGAAGTTAAATGAACTTCCAATTTCACAGCTAAATCTATTCTGCAAACGGTTGAATTTACTGTTTATTTTTTTCGGTGTAGAAAACTTTTTAAATCTTTAGATTAAAATCAGTTAAGTACAATGAAAAGCTTCTAAATTTTTTCTGAATTTAAAAATCTGAAACAAGTACAAACCCATTCTCTCGTCGTAAATGAATTTTCAACTCGTACATTTATAAATCAGTGTATTTACATGCAAACTGAATTTTAACAACCAATTAAAATCAGCGAAACGTAAAATCGCGTAAAGCACGAAACGAAAACAAAACAAGCCCTCCCGATACAACGAATAGATTACCGAAACCTGGATAAAAGAACAGACGGTTTTCGCGGAAAAGAGAATTAAAAATAGGATGCAAACGAGCGCGTAAGCGTCAAATAAAAAATAAAGGGTTAACCACCGACGCCGGCGTGCAAAGAAACAGCGAGAGAGACAAACTTATGGTAATTGATAAAAAGGAAATAAAGACAAGCGGAACCGCGTCGGCGCGCGATAGAAATATACGAAAGGAACTTTCAGCCGCGGACCGGAAGTTGACACGGGAACGTCTCTCTCGCTCTCACGGGGCAAAAAAGAGCGCGCGAATCACACACATCGGAGACTCGATTTTTACGATGCGCCGCGCGTTACGCGCGTGCGGCCGCGTATATAACGGGCGCACACGGCAGTTGGCATTTTTTTTCACGAATTTTTTTGCTTTTTGTTTCGGTCCGTCGAATGCGAATGGCCGTTGATTTTCGACGATGAGCGACGTGAATTTTAAAGCGCCGAATACTGTCAATCGAATTTGGGACGAGCTGCGGGAAATTATGTGAATTAATGCGGCGCACGAGGCAGTCGCACGTCCGCCGGCCCGCGGATATAATGTTATTTTTTAAATGATCGATTCCGCGCGTTTGTCGCTCGAATCGATAAAACTTTTTTATTGAGTCTGGCTGGCTTCGCCTGCGCGCGGCCAATTCGCTCGCGTGACAATGATTCGCTTGTTGAGGAGAAATTTTCGATGGTGCTTTTCTTTTAAAAGTTAAATTATTGCGATGGGTCGGCTTTTATTATATACCCGTTAGGTAAGTATTAAAATGAACGTTAATAGCTTTATGCATGACAAAAGCTTTCCAGAATGGACTTTTAATTACGGAGAAAATTTAATATTAATTTCACTATAAACAGTCGATCAAAATTTATATAATACAAAAATATTATTTCTCTCACACACGAATTTACGATTCGAGTTTCTGTGACTTCATCTAGAGACATTCTTATACTAATTTCAGTACTGTCTCATGAAATAGTAAATTTTCCATTACGAATTAATATGCAGTAATTATTTTCATTTCATTATACTCTTATTTTGTAAGTTTTCTTTAACTCACGTATCAGCCAAACTTCAACGAAATGATGTGCCCACTTACCTGAAACAGAAAAAAAACATTTGAATAAATTTTTATAATTCTATCTCAGTATACAGAGGGAATCTTCTGGTAATTAAGATTTATAATGCAGAAATAGATTTGTCTGGTAAAAATTGCCACATAATATTGAAAAAATTACTTATAAACTAGCATCAAACACCGTCAACTTATCACTCACAATTTTTCTTGGCACCAATATAAAAGCATATTCGCCTTATTTTTTTCCTATCTTTTTAAATTAACTTTAAAAAAATTTTAAAATATTTATTTTGGATTTATGAACTTGTTGAAAAGAATAATTAAACTTTTTTTTTTTAAAAGTTCATTTCATTATAATCTATATCTGAACAAACGCAATCTTTGCATGATAATTCAAATTTAAATATTATAAATTTTGTCTCATAACATTTTAGAAATTGACGCAATAACCATTTAAATGACGTGTTGAAATACCTGCCACCATTTCTTAAATAGATATGAACACCCTCCCCGGCAAAAGTGTTTAACAACTGACTGCGCGCGCAGGCCCGAGTGCATTAGCCGCGACGGGGTCGTCGATGCGCGAAGCTCCGTAAGCGCAGCGTTTTCGGTGCTAACCGAGCAAAAGTTCAGTCGGATCTTCACGGCAAAGGGCCACAAACGAAGGTGAACCGTCAAAAAGCGCGGGCGTCCTTTGAATGACGAGGAGGGCGTTTCAACTGCAGGGCACTTCGTACTTCGACCTCGCGCAGCTTGTATTTTGCCGTTCTAACGTCTAATCGATGCTGGAGCTACGTACACCGTGCTCTCGGTGTCGCACTAACGAGGACCGGCTGAATACGCGCCGCGGCATCAAATGCACCTTAATACAAAGTGACCCTTTGTCCCGTGATCGTGAGGACGTGAGAACGATCGGGTGCGCACACTGTACTTACGATTTCGCGCGACGGCAAGGATTTGCTTATGCGCGCGCGATTGAAATGCGTGGCTCGGGATAAGGTTCGAGAAGGAGACTGCATCGTGTTGCTGGAGTATTGGCATTTTGGGATACGAATTTCGGCACTGAACGTGTTTTCCTTTCAAAAGATTTGCATCTTTTTGAAGATAGTGAAATTGAATATTACAATTTATAATTGAGCTTTATTAAATATGAAGAAATTACATGCACATTTTCTTATTTAATTTAAAGAGTACTCCACTTACCGAATGAATGAAAGACTTGTAACAGAGAATAAGTAAATATTCCTTTTCACCCTAATCACCTGAAAAGTCCACTTTATTGTCCTCCATATAGGGAGTAAAATGATATTTTTTAGTCACAGAATCACTTTACTCCCTGTAGACTTACTTTACTCCCGCTGGAGTTACTTTACTCCCGCCAAAGTTACTTTACTCCCACCAGAGTTACTTTACTCCCGCCAGAGTTACTTTACTCCCTCACTTTACTCCCTGTACTCATTTTATTCTAAGAAGACATTTCTTACTTTTTTAGTCTTTATTTAACTATTTAACACACATAAAGTAAGAATTGCTTAAAAACGATTTATTGAAATTAAATTGATTTCAATTTAAATTGTTGTCATATTAAGTGGCCTTTTTGTAAGTGATTAAGGTGAAAAATGTTATATGCACCTCGGGATTAAGAGGCAGGAATAATCACCTATTTTAATCCCTTGGTGCATAAATAACTATTATTTTCTATAGAGAAATTTCTCAATTTTATCTATTTTATTTAGAGATCGAGTGATTATTCTAGAAAGTGAATTACTATAAATTATATATTTCAAGAAATTATTTAATCAAAATGTATATCTCCTATAGTAACTTGGTAACTTGAATAAGAATTCTTTAATTGTATTTTCTTACTTAATTAAAATTTAATTTCTTGAATGAGTAATAATAAATTTTTGAAACAAAAAAATTGATTTTAGTGAAATTGCAAAAAATCAAGAATGTATTTTATCGCTATAAATTTATTTGATAACCATAGTACAGTAATTCATTGAAAGAGCAAATTTTCAACACAATTAAATAATATTAGCAAGTGCTAATATTGACGTATTTCATGGTGACGACGCTTATTAGATAAAATATATTCGAAATGGCATTGTGCAGCAGCACATCGTCTCCGATCGTTAACCGCCATTCGACGATACTGAAAGGGTCAAGTCTTGCGCTTGCGTCAGTCACAGCCTCGACCCTTATCTCGTGCGTTCGTTGATCGCTTTATGAATTTTCTTTATCAGTAACATTCATAAACCAGTGCCTCGATCGGGAGATAAAAAATCCGCGTCCCCTAATTCCCCCTTGGACATCACGGAATATCAGTCAAAGCGTAAGTGCGCGGGTGACAGTCTGGGGTTCACTGCACGCCGATGCTCCGCATATAGAATTGATATTAATTGCTTCGCTTTTTTTTTGCGAATCGACGGACAAGGGGCAAATTTCGAGCGACGGCGAGCATTGAAGTTTCGCGCGCGCGGCTCGACGATGGTTATGACCCTTTTTCCCCTGGATTTTATAGACGTTATTAATTTTAAATCGCTTCTGACGTGCTTTGTGGATCAATTGATTTTTAGTATTCCGTGAAATTCATCGATGAATTCATTGAGCACGAGAGGAGGAATTATTTCATCGTTTTTCATACTGAATTTATATTACAAGAGTATTTTTTAATTAAAAACGACATCAAGAATTACTGAAATACGAGGAAAACATTTATTCAAATATTGAATTACTACTGATTAAATTTGCCTCGCGAAACTTTTTTCTCCAAAAACAAACGTACGTTTGATGTAATAAAAACTATATACATATAGATATACGAGAGATAGACAAATATATTGGGGAGCTTGCTATTAATTAGAGTGAATCAATCAAGAGCGGAGTAACGGAAGTTGAAAATAGAAAAGAAAATGAAAATAATTATTTTCACGCCTCACGAGATACCTCCACAAAATAGACTTTACGCCGGTGCACAGCTTTTCTCGAGAACGAAAAAATTTCCCCGGCCCCAGGGTGTATACGCTGCTTGCTAAATATAGCCGCTGGCGATGCAGCCTTGGACCATTTTTCAAGTGCATGCGCCGGAAAATCAGGAGCGTTCCGCGAGGCGGTGGGCGCGAACGCGGGGAGGCAAAAAGGGCGGAAGATGAGAAAAAATATCGGCGGATCCGGTTTGGCGAATAAAAAAAAAGAAAAAAAAACAGGAAAGATGAGCCATCGGCGGCTCGACTTTCTAGCCATCTGGATGAGTGCGTGGTCGAAATGCCAAATGCCAAGGAGCAGTACGTCTTGCCTTTCTTCAATACTTCGCGGCTGAGAGCGAGCGTATTTCGGTGCGAAATCGGAGCTCCGCAGCTTACAAAATCTGCTGCGAAGATGCTTTGTATTTCGTGTACTCTGACGCTTACGGTTCGTTGACTTTTTGTGGTGTAAGAAATCGTA
>JAWWEP010035477.1:0-13269 GCA_035582995.1 Sycophila quercilanae | reverse complement strand
CACACACACACACACACACACACACACACACACACACACACACACACACACACACACACACACCCATACAGACATTTTCTAAAAACACATTTTTAAACGAAAGTTTAAACGAAACTCAAAATTTTACTATTACAAAGCTTCCTCCATGAGGAAGCAAAAAAAGCATATAATAACAGCTACGAGAATATTAGATGTTGAATTCCGGCTTGTGAAATTGTGGAATTTGAAATATGGAATGGAAGGCGAGGAACGTGAGTATGCTGGCATCGGCTTAATCGACTACTCCAGACTTTTATCTTTTATGAATCGAAACCGAAGCCCACAGCGTTACATGCGCCGAGAAGCAAGAGGGATGTGCGAGCAACTGGGCTCCTATATTTATCGAGCTTCGGTCCAAATCCTGTTACATGACTGTTTAAATACAGTCTGGTAAAAGTTAGAGCAGGCTTTTTCTTTTGCAATTGCGGCAGTGCAAAGAAACTTGAGCATCGGGGTGCTGCTTTCCATTAGCTGCACTTGTCCCTTCCTGTTTCCTGCTTTTGGCTCGCAAACATGCCCGAGGGAGATCCGACTTTGTTCAAGTGACGCTATTTGGCGACACAAAGCTCAGGGGATAGTCTTGCAGCCCCTTGAGGCCCGGAGCGCGACACGCAAAGAAGTACCTATAGCAGTGGGATACTTTCTTTCGGAGCCTATACTGCCACAAAGAGCGCAATGCCACCTCGGTCTTTGCTGCTTAGCAACAATATTTACTTTAGGCCAACACCAAAGCAGCTCTTAGCTGTTTGCCTGCTTACCTGTTGCCTGACTCTTGCACCTTGAAACAGTAAACAGAAGGAATTTGTTAAAATGAAAATTTCAGCCTGTTTATTAATAATAATAATAATTAGTTTAACGAGGCAGGGAGGGAGCAGGAGGCAATTTCCGCAGTGAACTGCCAGTGTGCAACATCAACAATGCGAGCGCTAGCGAGCAAGCCCGCACATATACATATATCCGAGCGAGCTAAGACGTGCTCACAGGAGCATGAAGAACGTCGCAGAGAGAGAAAGAGAAGGAGAGTCTCATTGTCCTCGGCCCATCGATCATTGTCGTCTCGTTCGACTCGATGATTTTCAACAATCGTCACGTCTGCCCCCACCGATGCTCGTTCTACTTAACTCCATGCAAATGGCTTTTCCTAAATTCATATCCCTTATCCTTTAATTCTCTTATCCACACTTTATCTTATTTAAATTCTACCGAAATAATTATTATTTTTAAATCTTTTAGATGTACATTAGCGTGTTTGCATTAACAAATAGATGCTCTAATTTTGCTTTCGTGTATTGTGATAATTTGAAATAAAATTGAAATATTATTAAAGAGCCCAGCCGGGTTTGCATGTCAAAAGTGACCTGCCATTTTGCCCCAAGTGGGTCTGGAGGCCTAAAAATTTAGCTGAATTCATAACTTTTGCTGACAAAAAGGTCCACCAAGCGCGAATTAAAATTGAGTCAAGAGCACTTTTGACATGCAAACCCGGCTGGGCTCTTTGAAGATGAAGGAAATTGGCCAAAAGCTTAAAAAAAATTTATCGGTCGATTTTTTAAAATGAGCAATAGCCGGGAAATTCGATCAGAATTCTTCATTGCTGATGTTCATTATGGGAAAAGATGTCAAGAAGCTCGCGACGATCTCCCACGAACATGTGCTCGTATATAAATAGCAATGTACAGCTGCAGGCTCAGACAACTATTTTGGCTCCGTCGGTTCTAAACGTCCTTGGCTCGGCTTGGCACTTTTCCCTTCAGGATTCGCGGCTAAAAGCAAAGAGCCAATCGGCAACAAGTGCATCTTTGAACTGCAGTGATTTACTATAGCAGTTTAAGATTTTAGTGTTTATTTGTTGGCAAAATATTTGCAAAGGACATCAGAGTTAGAGCTTAAGTTTGAAATGTTGCAAAACTTGAATAATATATTTAAATAAAGAATATTTTTGCCGAATTATGGATATCGGTCGACTAAATGACTAAATGTCAATATCGTTAATTCGGCAGAAAGGAGAAGGAGAAGCAGCTCGTGAGGCAGTACTTATAATAGAAGTGAAATTTTTTCCTCGCATTTTAATAACGAGTTTTGGCTTCGATTCATCGACTCGTTCCTTCCATTGCTGAATGGAAAGTTGAGAGTCGGAGAAAGAGAATTCTGCGTGCGCTTCTTCGAGCGCTCGTTATATATTCGAGTTTAAGTTTCAAAAGCAACTGCACAGTGGCGCAGGTTGCTCAAGTACGAAACTCCTCGAGGAGTATACAGGTATCTATCTTTTTCCTCCAGCTCCTCCCCCCTGTTTAATCTCTTTTCTTGATTTAATCGAGCCGCGCCGAATGCGAAAGGAAGAGGCTCTCTCGGTCTTGTTTTTATCCCGAAGCGAACTCTAGATGGTTATAACTTGCGGACGCGCGGGAGCCAAAAAGCGTAAGAGCGTTTCTCGCTAAAAGGCCGCGCAGTTCATCGTAATTAAAACTTGAGCGCGATGCGATCTTTCAGAATAAGTGCGCCATTTCTGTCGTGACTTAATGCTTTTAGCAGTTTTAGTCGCGGCTTTTACCGACGACGAGGTTACACTTGCCGTTTCGAGTAGGGCAAAAAGGCCGCGAAATAATATCGAGCGTTTGCATTGTAGCAAGACTATATAGGAGGAGAGCGGAAAATGGCTAATACCGGTGCATCCTCAGATTGATATCCTCCACGCAGCGCTCCGAATGAGACAGCCTCCAGTTGGCAAGCTGATGTATTCCCCGAGCACGGCGAGCCTTCCTCGAAACAAGCGAAATTTACTGCGGTCACGGGGGCGCGGCATGCACCCTGACGTTCCAATCTGATTTACTGTAGCACAGACGGAATATAGCTGTAGCCCGGCTGTCAAGCGAGAACGACATCGCGCTGCCGGCGAAAAACTCTCCCGGCGAGTAAAGCTAGACATTTGCCTAATTTCGGCCAGTCTCTCGGGGCCTGCCCGAAGTTAAGCCCTGAACCCAATAAGCTCCTATCTATTTGACGAGCGCTCAGTTAGCTGCAGCGTTTACGACCTTTTTGCAATCGAACTGACGGGGCACTATTAATAATTCACTCGAAAAATAGTCTATCTCTAGTCGAAGTAACTGGCCCAGCATTAATGCAGAAATTAGACGGAAAGGACATCAAGCGGTTATTATATGCGTGCATTCTTTTTCTCCTCTTCTTGCTCCTTTTCCAAGCGCACGGAAAACAGCTCGCAATATTCATTCTGGTGCGACGCGCGACGAGACACGTCACAGCGATATTGGCTTTCTTCGCGAGCGCGAAGACGTCCTCATAATGTCCGACTGCCTTGACTGCAGCTGCCATTTGAATTTCCCTTTTGCTGCCTCTTCTTCTCGATTATTAGAACGAATAGTGGGTGTCGAACGAATGCAATCGGTGCGCGCGTACCAAAGGGCCGATCAAAAGCGAATTCAATTTTCTTCGAGTCTGTCAATGCGGAGCGAGAGCCGAGCGCGCGAGAGCGAAATCAACAACTGCTTTATTGAGTGGCGAGCACGGAGCCACTGAAGGGGGAAGGCAAGCTTCGAATGCGATCGCACTGTTCAAACTTAAAAGCGCGTTGTCAGCCGGACTGTCCGTTTCCCCGTCGGCAGCATCCTTCTACTCGAAACCTCCCTCACTCTTTCTCGACGAGTCGCTCATCGACAGCGAGTCTCGCCAAATGAATCACTTTGTATGCCAACCTTATGTCAATAAGTCAAACGAACATTTCTCTATCTCTGCGCTACTCCCGAAGTTTATTTAAACGACAACAATAAGTGTCTATGTACTGGATTTGATTTTTTAACAAGAAAATGCTTTAGACTTTTAATATTTTAAGAATTTGGCCTAGATCGATGGAAGATGTTCTGAAAGGCGCACTATATATTTCAATGAAAAAACTTGGAATTGCCGAGAGCTCCATGATTTATAGGAGTCCAGAAGGCAGGAGCGGACGTGAACCGTTAGTGTAGCGCTGCGAGCTGATAAGAAAGAGTCGCGATCCTCCCGCCAATTTTCGGCCAATTCGGATAATAAATATGAATTGTTTTTATAAGGATCCGTTGAAGGCCCGCGGCCAGATCGAGTTCGTCGATATCGAACGAACGCTCGAACGATTTAAACCAATAGGCTGGCTTCCCGAAAAAAGCGAGCAAAGCAACGGCTTTGCAAGTTTATTAGTTGAACCGTTATAGCCGAGCGGTATGTCTATTATTCTTTGGACGTAGTGTCCTTAATAAATCGCTATAGCAACAACAACTCTAAAAAATCTCTCTACTGCGGTCTTTTCTACTGGTTGCATTGTAGGCACTTGTTGAATGGGTTCATTAGCGAGAGGCCGCTTGAAGGAAAGGTCAAAGGTGAGATTAGAAAAATGCTATTAAAAGACGTAGGACTGCTCTCGGTCGGGCGTTTACTCTTTCTCTCTGAAAATCGAGCGGTTGCGCAATCGAGCGATGAATATTTATTGCAAGCTTGCGCCCTGGGAAACTCTGCGAGGGGGAAAAGTTTCGCGCAGCAGGCTCACCTCGGGCTCACGCGTATAGCTATATAACAAGTCAGTCGTAGCTAGTTCGACTCTCGCGACATCTTCGATGATGATGGAGTGCACCTTCCGCGCGAGCCAAACTCCAAATGAATTTATCGGGAGCTCTCGAATGGAAAAGAGAAATGGCAGTAACGGCAGCGCCGAATAAAAGCCAGCTCTAGCTGGCTCATAAGGGAAGGCTCTACTAGCAAATGGCAGCGCGGTTATACCTTCTTCGAGTAAGATTGCGATTCGATAAAATAAATTTCGTTGCTTGGGCTTGTCCCGTCGGCTGGTGCAGGTAGCACTGCGAAAATAAATAACAGCCGGTAGCACCGATAAATTTCAAGGCGATGCAAACTTAACGTCGTGCATCCGCTTGAAATTATATTCGCAGGGCCGCGCGCGCTCGCAATATATCTACTGGACTCACACTTAGGAAGCGACCCTCGTAAGTCGTAACCTTCAAACGAGCTTCTTCGGAGATTGCCGCGACTGCCGCGACTGCCGCGACTGCCGCGACTGCCGCGGGCCACGCGGCAGACTGCCGGCCCGGCCCGACCAACTCCCCTCTCAGCGCGCGCTTTAAGGGGCCTCGTCTTTTTTTTACCTCCTCGCAACTCCTTGCTGCTCGGCTATTACGTTTTACGCTTACACGAGAAAGTAAATTGGTCTGCCCTGCCATAGGATCACTTTCAATCACTTTTGCTTTAATTCTTTGCTCTTTATGTTACTTCTTTTCCACGCGATCCTAGAGAGCCTTAGCTCGGCCCGGTTGGCAACAAGGCCTTGCCAGTTGTTTCTCAAAAATGCTTCGGGAACGTATTAAGCGAGTTAAAGCGACTAACGACACTTTAATCCGCGAGAATCGAGAGACACAGTGGCAATCGTTAATTCGCAAACTAAAAAGATGAAAAAGCTCGGATTTCTCGTAAAATCGCATAAAGGTATCGACCTCGCCTCTCTCTCTCTCTACTGTTCCAGCTTTCTTCATTAAGCGAGGCAAGACCTTCGTTAAACCACGCCGCTCTTTAATTTAGTCGTCATTTTTTAAGAGCCTGACTCGGATTAATTAGTCCAACGGTAATCTCAAGGAATCTCATCGCCGGGAAATCTCAAGCTTATTTTTCACACTCCTCGTAGCTAAAGGAACGTTTCATTTCACGCAATAAAATAATAGAGCGAAAAATTATTCTTTTTGAGATGAGCGAGCTTCAAGAACGTAAAAAAATGTCTCGATATGTACGCTTGGCACGCTCCTGAATGCATCCTCGCTTTCTCGCTTTTTCGCAGCCAAATGCACAATATTCCGGGCGATGATTATTTTATGATTTTTTAGTCTTTGCGATTCATTGCCTCCTGGAGGTTGGCCAAGTAGCATTTTGTATTTTTCATTAGGCGTTTGCTTTCGACGAACGGAGAGCAAATGAATCCGGTGTGCAAGCCGCGGTTAATGGAGTTTAGATACAATAGGAGAAAATGTAATGCATTGCTGCGACACTGCAGGAGCCAGCTTAGGGGACACGAAGAAGTTCTTAGCTGGCTGCCGGTTAAAGAGGCAAATAACGGAGGAAGGAAGCCGAGTGCGAGCACATAAACTCGAAAGGGAGAGCGCCGGGAAGGGCTAGGCCGCCTGTGCCGCGCACACGAGTACTTCTAATCTGTTTATAATTGTCCCAGCCGAGGGTAGTGAAACACCGCGGCTCCAATTAGCGGAAAATCAGTTACGGCCAGAGCCGAGATTGCGCCTATCACGTACTCTTCGCCCGCTAACGTCGCTCCTCCTTTCGACCTTGATGCGCTCTCTCCTAACGACACACCAGTAATTATGCTCTTGCGTTCAATGCAAGCTCCCATTTCGTTGGACACTGTTCGTTACTACTCGTAACTATTATATTATTTATGGCCTACAATCTAATCGCATTTTCAATCGTATGTAAAAAATGTTCATAAGACATAATAAACAAGATTATGGAATTAGATATGATACCACTACCAGTTTGCTTTAAATTAATACTGTACCTAATACTGTACAGTTATAGACTATTATTTAAAGTCTTCTATCTGATCTACAGGAAGATCATATGTGGCCCTTTATTCAAAGTCGTTAATACCTGCATTAAAAAAGTCGGTATATCATGCTCTTTACTTATTTGTATGTCTTTTCCCCGGCCACAGACTCGGTACTAAACGTCTTCTTTAAACTCTGGGTAAGGTTGTAAAAATTCTCCAGAAATTTATTGTTCACTCGAATTTCTTCCCGCAAGACCGCGGGTGGGCTTAAAATCTTTCCTGATTAACAACTACTTTTACTAAGAAAAATGAATAACATGCATCGTCAAGCACCTTAGGAATCAGGGAAGCAACTGAAAAAAGAAAAATGTAGAAGCGCTAAATCAATGATTTTAAATAAAAAAAAAATGATTTTTCTTTCGATTGATGTTTGTATAAGCAAGGCAAAAAGAGCAACGTGCTCACTGTCCGAATTATCCACGTTACTAAGTATCAATTGAGGGAATCGATCGAGAATCGATGCTATAGGGGAAAGGCACAGTTAGAAAATGAAAAGGTAGACTGTGGCACCCAGATGGCCCGTCGCCAAAGAAATATATTATATCACATGACGTAATCGTCCAACATCCACGTCCGGATTCAACCCTCCTCTAAATCGGCGAAACGTGCGCATTGGCGCATACGTTATGTGGATAAATAAAATATGGTTTTGCCTTTACGACTCTTTAGCTAGAAAATATATCCGATAAAAGAATTCTATCTCACTAGGCTGCTTAATATATAGTTCAGCTTATTATGTCGTTATTACGTTCGTTTCCTTCCCTTAACATTTCTGAGTTTCTTTCAGCGATTAGGTGTAGCGAGGAAGTGCAGCCAAGCTAGTGGTCGGCGCAATTGCGGATTTCTGCAGCTGTGCAAATTTGTGCGTATCAGCTGAGGATTAGCCCCGCGTCCGCGCTCCAGTGCCCAAGGATTATTTGTGTTCGGCGCGTCAAGTGTGTGTAACAGTGGCTTCCACATTCTCGACCGCAGCTGCCCCTTCACGAGTCACTACCGCTCTTATGTGCCAAGCAGTGTCAACGCATGCTTCATTAGATGATTAGCCGGTGCCATACTTCAAAACCCACAGCCTCAAATATCTTTCGTGAGTATTTTTAACAAATTTTACATTTCTATCCCCTAGCAGCCCTAGCGTGCTCATGAGCTTTTCTTCGGCTATTCTTCCAAAATATAACTAAAAACGGGTTCACGCTACCCTCGCCGAAGAATGGGCTCGTGATATAACTTGCGTGAGCTAGCGAGTGCGAAGAAAGCTAGCAAAGCCAAAATCGTGTATTGGCTGCCACTGGCCCTTTTTACCAAGTGCAATATTTGCACAATTGACCTTCTAAGGGGAATAATAATTCTGTGTCATCCAGCATCGACAAGAACATTAACAACTTTTATATTCATTTAAAAAAAAATGCGAATAGACAATATTGTGAGTGTAAATATATTTAGCTATATGGACGATAGAGTACCAGCTAATCTCGCCTGTGCCACATAATTCTTGTTCAATCATTTGTATGCTCGGCTAAATCGGCGAATGGCACTGAACTGTAGCAAGCGGCTGCAAGAGCCGGAGGTCGGCTATTGTTGCTCTGGCAAACACCTGTCCCCTCCCCCTCCACTTTCTTCTCCTACACAAGTGCAACTATATTCTATGTGCATTCTCCGTACACGTAATAGCCAATACTCGAATTCCGTAGTACCAAATCAGTCCCTAGCGACCAATCTGCTGGTCCAGTCTTGTGCGCTTATTTTTATATAAAGCTGAGGGATAAAAAGCGGTTAGGAGAATTTTCTATCGAAGTGGGAGTATGTAAGAGCGCTTTTAGAGCGGCTGTAAGAAACGCGGCAGTGCGGCACAATGACCGATTCGGCAATAGGTGCCGCTAGAGGGTGCAAAAGTAAAAGTAAAGGGGTAAAAACTGGCGCCGGAGCTAAGCCAGCTGAGAGGCTGAAGCAAATAGCTCATGTTGGGGCGAGTGAGAGGTGAAACCGCTTATCAGCGCTCTTCCACTAATGGCGGTCTTTGTCGTGTGGCCATACTCGCTGGCATCGAACATTTAAACAATCTTAAACACGTTTCGCCATACTCGCTCAAGTCTTTTTTTACATCCCAACTACACTATTTACTTTTCTATAATGTACATGTCTGTAAAATCGCGGCGAAAGTGGTCTTAAAGTGAGCCATCGAGACATAATGGCTCACCATCTACTTTTAGTTCTTTCCTTTGATTTTCTCAAACATTATTTCGACATAGTAATGAATTTACATTGCAAGAATTAATTCTTTTTACAGCTACATGAAACCTATTTTTATTGAACGGTAATTTTTATTTATGATATTTTCTGCGTAAGTTGCTGTCACATCTGCAATCCTTATGATTACTTCACTGTTCTGCATCCGCGACTCTTCGAAACAACCTAGAGTTAGAAAATAAAGAGAAAGATGAAAAAATTCCGGTGCTGAGGACACAAATAATTGTGAAGAGAGAGAAAGAGAGAGAGAGAGATATATATATATATATAAAGTTGTTCTCGTTGAATAGGTAAAAGTCGGACGGCTGACAGATGGGAGGAATGCTCGATGGGACATTGATTAAAACTGCAGTCATTGCCGCGGGACCGCGAAATCCGATAAAAGCTCCCCTCCCGGGTTACCGGTCCCCTCTCCTTTTCGAGTACAGCACCGATTCTCGATTTCACTCTCCAAGCGGACAAATCGGCTGGGCGCGCCGCCCCACCGCTGCAGCCGCTGTCGCCTTTGTGCCTGTTGGAAGCTGCGGAAATGCACACTTAGAGCTTTGCGAATAAAATATCCTTTGCTCCTGCTTCATCGGAAATTTCCTTTGCCGATCGGTACCACTGAAAGATCTAGTACACACCCATACCCTTTCAACTTCTTCATTCTCCTCATATTTTAGGGCGCGATCAAAGGACATGCATCATTCCACTGCTCACGTCCTTACGGCTGCAATGCTACCTAAAACTTTCATACACAATTTTTCCATGCAAACTATGACATTATTTTTTTCACTTCAACGTTACATTTTCTATCAAAGAAGTCTTCTTTATTTATTGCGAAGTGAAGAAACAGTTGATGGATACTCGGAACGCGTTCAAATGAAGAAATACAAAGTTAATAAAGTCAAAATAAAGCTGCAGTTCCGTGCTGTTTGAGTTTGTTGTACTTCTAGTCTTCCAACTTGGGATCGATCGATCCAGATAAGCGAGCTTTACTTAAAAAAGTGATTAAATTAATGGAAATTATTACTGAGCGTTTCTGAATAACAGCCGTGTGTCATGTGGAGAAAAAAATAGAAATAGAGGCGAGGATTCTCATCAGAATTAGACACCCAGGTATAAGGACAAAGAGGGCCTAATATATGAGGGTATTAGTACTTTGGCTGCAAGTGCATTTGTAGAGCGCGGAATGTGCGCTAACGTAATAACGGGCGCGTATTGTGCGGCTGCGCCTGTGCTGCCCGGATGTGGATTGCAGTCGATCAGTCATCCAAGCGCCGGACGAGCGTGCTCAAGAGATAAGATAGCCGAGGTAGCGCGCCCTCCCCTCCCCCTGACCAGTTTTACCTGTCCATCGATTAGTCTTGCCATTTGCTTCCCCGGCGGAATTGTTTTCGTGTCCGCGAGCAAGCGCAACCGAGCAGTAATTCCACCTCCAAATTTGAATTGTTCCTCTCTGAACGCAACCACCCGACCTATACATCTAAACAGAAGCATACAACACTAACTTACTCTATGCATCCACCTAAACTTTATTTTTATTTTTAAATCTAAATTAAATTTTTTTTTCTATCTTACACTATAATTTTATAATAAGAAAAAAACTTGCACAACATTTTTTTCCCTATCTTTTAACTTTTTTTTTGCAAAAAATAAATAAAGAATTCTGAACATACAACATAAATCAATAGATATTTTAAGTAGAAAATGATAACTAATTTCGTATTATCCCAACGGACATAATCTTTTTGCACGTTTAAGTATTTTACAGTTTGTACGTTATTAATTCTATATTATACGTAAGCAATAAAATTAGGCTTAGATTATGCTTATCGATATATACTTACCTTCAAAAATGACGTTATTATATAATTATAAAATGACAGCAGTAGAGTAAGTTAAAATTTAAAGGTCGATTTGAAAAGTGAGTCTGTTGTTGGAATTTCGCTTGACTTTGTTATTAGTAATTAAAATAACGAAAACAACAGAGAAATGTTACGTTTACCCCCTAAGAAAAGCAAATTTTTTTGAGGGAAATAGCATGCGTTTAAATGTTCAGTGAAGTAAAGCGGAGCATCGTACGTCGAGGGATTCTGCGAGCGAAAGGAAGGTGTAACGAGAGCAACAGCCACGACGCCGCTTTGCCATTCGCTAATGTCGGAGAAAGGCCAGCAATGGGGCCTTACTCACTGCGGCCCAGGTCCGTATCTGCATCTGAGGGACCCTTACCAAGAACGATCTTCCTTTATGCGAATGCAAGGAAGCCTTTTATCGACGCTGCTTTTTTATTTATCAAGCAAAAACGTAATAATTTTAACGGCATATTTACTTCTATACTCTTCAAGTCGCAATATCTATTAGATATTTTACATTAAAAAAACTTTAAATAAGTTGAGAGAAAAATTATGTACAAGTGAAAAAACGTGAATGGAAATACTAAATGATTAACTTTGAATGTAGTATATCAAATATCAGGACTGTCAGGATATACTTTTTAATTGTGGCTTTTCTTAGTAAGAAATCGTGTAAATACCAAGAAGCTGCGAATTCAGACAAAGAGGATGATGCTCGGGATGATGGTCAGAGGACCAAAGTCAGCTAAAAAAAGGTAAGAGGGTAATAAAAGGGCAGATTATAAAAAAGATTAAAGCGCAGATTGTAGCTTACTGTTGCGTGCATTAAACGCCGAGTCGGCCGAGTCGCGAATCGTAGTTGCTAGTGTCCTGAGTGCCGTGACTGTGTGAGTTCGATATATACAGTAATAAGAGTAATAGGAAGTACGGTAATGTAAGAAAGGTTAGGTGGACGCTCGGTCGCCATGATACCGAGCTGCGCGCCGCGCCGAGCAGCGTCGGCGCCTCGCGACGGCCGGCCGGGCGGCTCGAGAGCAAGCCGCCTAGCCGCCTGAGCAGAGAGGGGGAGCCGGGGAGGGGACGCATAGAGTTCCACCGAGCGTGTAGGCTGCGTCCGCACGCCAGTCTCGCTCGACTCTCGAGTTGCGTCGCGTCTTCTTTTTATGGGGCCTCGTTCACTCCTTTTTGACCCCCTCGCGTCTTTCACCGCAAAATCAAACAATTATTTAAAGAAATCGAAACGAGCGCGGATAAGTCGATCAGTGTGGTGCGCGACGTATCGAATTTTTACATTTTTATAAACGCGACGATTGCAGTGTTGTTTTAGTTTTGTTCGGAATCCGAGTTGTGAGTGCAGACGGTGTCAAGAGTAGAAAGAGTGCGCGTGTGCTTTTTTCTCAGCAGATAATATACACACAGCAGACGTCGAAAAGCTTATCACCAGTGGAATCCTCATCGTTGATCAACACGTGGAACACGAGATCCTGCATCGACGACACCATGTTGGAAAGGTTAAGGTTCGTGGATTCTTGCTTTCTAATATACAGTAGTGTGTCGTTCTTAATATCTAAAAATAAATTTTTTTCCACACTGTACGTAAACTCTTTACTCCCTCCCGGTGGTTAGAAAGTCAGTCTCTGTACACACCTCGAGGCATTCTTTACTTTTACTCCTAAGATGCGTATATAGGGTACTATAGTCAATCTGAGTTTTCTTCAATTACTTCCTACACCAATTTTTCCTTGCAATTTTTCTTTGAGATCTGGATCACAGATTCTGTAGAAACTCGCTAAGTACGGCTAACTGTGAAAAATACTAAAATATTTTGGTGGGTTACTACTCAACATGTTTAACACAATCAGTCTTGAAATTAGTTTTTCTAGAAAAATGAGCTAGACGTTAACAATATCTTTATTAATTTTTCAAACGCCTAGTATTTCAATTTTTTCTTTTCCTCTGCTTTTATTTTTATGGAATTTCTATGTTGTATCTGAGCTCAGTTATCTCGATCTCCAATATTCTCTTAGTAATAGCTCATGCGCGATTCTGAGTCCTGGGTGCTCGAGTTAGTGTTACTGTTTTTCGATGACACGTGCAGAAAAGCCGCACACGTGTACTTACCCTTTGATCACTTCGGCGAAAATTCTGACCAACGCCATTACAAAAGTTTTCTTTGAACGGCGCCAATTGGCACGAACGCTCGTCCAAAAAAAAGCGTCCATGCTACAGGCTGCGAAAGTTTTTTCACTGAAACTTTTCTCAGATTGAACGTAAAGCGATTAAGAGTTTACTGCTAATGCTAGCTAAAAGATACTACTAGCACGTAGCAAAAGCAATCAAAATGTTTTAAGGAGGCTCGGTGGGTTAAACCTTTTTGTGTAGAATCTCTTTCAAAAAATTCAGAGTACAGTCTATGGTATTATTCATAGGTGTGCAAAAATTTAGGCCCAGTTATCGAACAAATAAAGAAAATAAAAATTATCAAAGTTACGACTTTTAACACGGGAGGTATAGGCCGCACATTAAAATTATCTACTTAGA
>JAWWEP010035426.1:0-13275 GCA_035582995.1 Sycophila quercilanae | reverse complement strand
TGAATCAACCGAAAAGGCTGTTGTCCGTATTTATCGGCGCGAGGCTGTTGTTTCAATAGTATTTTTTTCTCAGTGTATATTAGCTTAAAATCAATACATGAAATCTGAAATAAACATAAAGATTTCAAAGATTAAATTCAGAAAATGTATTATTAATTATAATTTGGAAGTGTTTAATTTCAACCTTTGAATTCCTTGTAGTAAATAAATGGATTTCTAGAATAATGTAATAGTCATTGTATTTAATTAAAGTAAATCATTATTTTATTTAATATATAAAAAATCTAACTTAAGCAAATGTTTTCTTAAAAAATTTAATAATATTAAGCTATTCTTATTACTCACAACAAATAAACATTTATTTTATTCAAAGAAATAATTTCTTATTGGCATGCATTTTTTGATACTTATAAGAAATTTTTCTTTTAGTAATCAATAATCTAGAATAAATATTCTGAAGTATCTATTAAATTTAAAAAAAATCATGTTATTAGTTTAAGTAAATATTTTTCTTAATATTGGCTGCTGTTTTTAAAAAAACCAGTTTTCTTTATTTAAAACAATGATTTGCTACAATTAAGTATTTTTCACTTAAATTAATGTATTTTTCGTTTAATTGTAGGAAATATCCTTTAAGAAACTAAAATTCTAGAATTTAAGAAAATATTTGCTTATGTTAATATAAATACACTAGATACAAGAAAATATTTTCTTATTTCAAGAACATTGATTTTTAGTAATTAAATTTTCTAGAAACAAGAAATTTTTTTTCAGTGTAGAAATTTACAGTTTTGAATCAATTTTCCTAATTACATAAGTACAAATTAATAACTAAAGTGTCCGATCAATCAAACCAATCGTCCAATTGCGAAAATTCAAAGTCGCTGATTAACGCTGCAAGATTGCCAAGGTTCAATTAATTAACGAATACCTAACAAGGAAACATTTTGATCCCACGGCCAACAAGAGTTTCCCAAAGTCACTGTCCTCCCCAACAAATAAACAAACGGCCCGCAGCCGTCAACTCTAAAAAGTCAAAGAATACAAATCTAAACGCGTCACGAGTCGATTTTTCCAGCTCGCCGGGGATGACTGCGCGCGTTTCGAGGAACGCGTATATACACGCACTCGCCGAGGGGTGGGTGTCGCGTGTCGCCGTCACTCCGCCCCCGCTAATTTCCATGCACGGAAGAGTCATACCTCGGCGACCCCCTTCTACATTCGTCATGCTCTTTATGCATCGCCGTCAGAGGTTCGTTAATTCCTGCGCGGCTCGGCCGTTTTTCGGCCGCGCCGCGCGGCCTAATGACCTACGATTGATGGGAGGCGGACGGGAGTAATCGGATTGATGGAGCCAAATCAGATTGACGCACTTGTGTGTGTACGCCCGGGGATCGAGCAGTTTGCCCGGTCGATCCGTTGATTTTTCGACGGCTTGGCCTTTGTTGCGGAACCGAAAATTCTCCTCGCGCTCTATCATCACCAAAATTTGCGTTTACTCGATTCCTGCTGATTCGGTCGATTATTTCGCTTTGTACGAGATGTGACACCGCAGTGAGAGCGAGCACTATACTTTTTTTTTCTCCTTTGGGTTAACTGTACACGTGCGCTCTTTTGTCAATGATTTGATAATTACCTGAAATTATGTATGGTTCCTTACGTTGTAGTTAATCGAATAACATTATTCTTGTACAAGAATTTTTCATGTACAAGAGGCGTTTATTTATTAATGAAGGTACATAATTTTATTGCATCTATAATCGAACGTGACATTTCACTATTTCAGTATTACATTCGTACAAGTAAATTTTTTAAATTATCATTTCGTGACTTTACATTTCAGAAGAACCATATTATTATTGATAAGAGTCTCGAGGAGATAACTATGGATTTTTAATTATATTAATTTTACAAGTACTTTTATCACTAATTGTCTTTCATATATGTAAGGTTGATTCTGAATATAAGAGCCACTTTTGTTCTTCGCTAATAATATGCCTATAAAAGTCTATAAAATCTTAAGTAAATAAATAATATAAACGTAGGCTTTAATTTTAAAGAATTTCTAACTTTTTACATCGATTTACGTTGCGAATAAATAAATAATTGTTAATTAAAAAATGGAATAAAATCAGTGATATTTGCACTGGTAAATTTATAAAAATTAGGTTTTCCGTTCTGCAGATTGCTGGAGGTGTTTAATCATTATTATGATTCTGATTTATTTTTTTATACAAAGAGTAACTGCAAAAATCATGGTAATAAAGATTCAAATTTCAATATTGCACGAGTATCAGACATTTTTATAATAACTTTTTTTGTTCCACCGTAGCTTAAAATTATCGATGGAGTTTAACACACATTATACTGTCGATCGAATTTTTTACAATGAAAAAAAAACTTTAATATTTTTTCTATGACACTAAAGGATTCGTCATTCCAAGAAACTTTTAAATACCACAACAGAACATTAAAAAATTTTTTTTTTTAAACTAAATTGTATTTTTATTGCACGTCCATTCCATCGACTTAAAAGAGGCTCATATATTTTGAGAACTGACCATAAATAAAATCAAATACATTCATAACAAAAAAATTTCTGAATCCCACCGCTCTGTCACCAAGAAACCGTTGAGAACTTCTCAATAAATTGCAAAAACTACAAGTTACAATGATTTACAATTATCGCGTTAGAAATATTTCCGATAAACTTCAAGAGGCCGCAGCAAAGGAGAAAAGAAAAAGAAGCTTCAAAGAAATCCACAAATATTGCCCGTACTGCGCGTCCATTGCAGAGACGCCTGGTCCGACCGTCGCGTCGTCGGCTTCATTGTCAGTTGGCAGGATCATGCATATTCAGTCACGAGCGGCGAACGTGTCCCGCGACGTCCGCGATTGCGCGCCCCGTCGAGGTAACCCCGGCGCGGCCGAGCCGCCGGCTCAATTAACGGCCCCGCCCGCGCGCGCGATCGCGCCGGGCCCCAAAGGCGCGCACGACTATATTGGCGTCCGGACAACGGCCGCGCAACTGCGGTGCCTTGATTGCTCGTCCCGGCCTGGCGATCGACGCCGGGACAAAGACGCCCTGAGCGCCGGACTCCCATAAGCCTTCCTTCCTATACGTAAGCCCCGCGAGCTTGCTAACGATTCGATTGTCCGGTGCTGCCCTCACTCCGCAATGGTGATGATGATTTATTCTTATTGAGGTTTATTTTTTTCAATTAGCGGCGCGGAAGAAACTTCGCTGTAAAACCTTCTACTGAAGTATCGGTCGGGTAGATTGGAATCTATATTGTTCTTTATTGAAGACGCGCTGTTTGTTGCTGCGAGAATCGTTAAATTTTGTTAAGGATGCAGGACAAAGATGCTGACTTGATAGTTAATGAGTGATGTGATTTTAAATCCCAATGATTAGGAATTAACAGTTAAGAAATGGATTATTTGCTGTAAGTAAGGCGTAGCATTAAAATAAATCATATATTAACTATTAATAAATAGTTCTTTACTCCCTGGTAAAAATTTGAAAGGGCAGTCAAGCTTGGTAAAAAAAACTAGCTTATTTATGTACCTAAGGATGAAACTCTTTTTCGCCCATTTTATGACTAGTTACTAGAATGAATTGGAAACCATTTTCAATAAACAAAAATTAATTAATTTTGATCTTCAAATAGAAAATAATAGTTTAATATTCGCCAACTATTATTTCAGCAAGTAGAAAAACTTTATAACACTTTCAGATTGAACTCAATAAAAGTTTCTGAATGAACCTTTTAATCTACAAGCTTGGCTGTCCTTTCAAATGTTTATACCAGCTTCCTGGTAAAAACTGTCCTAATAAAAATGGGCAACACATTTTGTTACTAGGTATGACTATTGTCTTGTTTGTCACTATTAAGAAGCCTCTTACTAAAATTAGTCGAAGCCAGTCTGCAACCATCTAAATTATAAAACAAGCTTGTTACTAGACATAAAATGCGATCGTGATTTTACCAGGGCTAAGGCTATTAAGAAATATGTACTTGGGACGAATGACATGAGAAAATTTTATTCAGATTTTAAAAAAATGTGGATTCGTTTCTGGATGCAACCACCATGGAATTAACAATTTTTAAATTCCTGTCAAGTCTAATCACCGTCAATTAATCTGTCAATTTACTCTGTTAAATTACTACGTAAATTTACTACGTAAATTTTAAGTAATTGATTTCAACTTTAAGTGAAGAACAAAAAGCAATGTCTTTATTCTACAATTAATGAGGACCGAGCAACGTTTCAGTATACCCCCAACCAGTTTAATCGATTGAAAGCATGACTCCAGGGGTGAGTTATACCCATTTGCAATTCTAGTGGAAGATAAAAAAAAGGAGCTGCTCGTTCCGTCGCAACGTCGCAACTAGTTTTCCCTTGTTACATTCCCGAGATACCTGATCGGTACCAAAACAAGGGTCTGCTTTTTTAACTCGATAGAAGCTCGTTTACATAACAATCAAAACACGAATGCTCTATAAATTGAGACGAAATCTACTTTCACTCGAGCAACCCTCGATTTACGATACACGAAGTAATTTTTTTTTCTATAACACGAGGAAAATAACGTTCTGATTTTACTTTTCTGCGAATAACTCAATTGAACATACGGACCATTCATACGAAATGTATAATATCATATAGAGGGAACATAGAGAACTACATATACTAAAATTCATTGGAGTATTATTTTATTTTATTTTATTAATACAAGTATATTTTTTTTATTAATAATCAGTTTTCACAAATTGTATAATTCAAAGTAAAAATAAAAAGATAAAAAAAAACTTGATGACTTAATTCAGAAATAAACGAGTAAGTAATTTTCAGAACCTACTGCAGTGCTTTTTACGAGTGAGAGGCAAAGAATAACGATCTTATTTTCTTGTTGAACATCTCAACGACGGGCTTGCTGAAACGCGATAAAGAAAACGACATCAATGCGGGCTTCCACGCTGGTATAGCCGCAGAAAAAAAAAGTCGAACCCACTTCCTTCCCTTTAAGTCGACCCCAGGACGCGCATCAGCTCTTTAAGCCGAGTCGTAAGGAGGGAAATTAGTACTAAAAGGGGAGTGCGGATAGTCCTTGCTTCATAAACGCGAGTCGAGGGTTAGTCACGCGCTGACGAAAGAATTTATGCCTGGTCGAATTTTGAGTTTACTGAATGCAAATATGCGAAATTTTCGGCATTTAGGAACACACTTCATGATGACAATGAAATTTCGTGATTAACTGCTTCATTGGCGATTCACAGATAAAAAAAATTCTTCATGACAAAGTCGCTTACTTGTAACGAACGACATGAGAAAATTGACTGTCAAATACATGACGATTTTATCTTGAATCATTCTTTTTATCTGTGTGTACACTGATCAAAACGTTATAGTAAAAATTACAAGTCGTTTATTAAAAATTGCTGAACTATTTGGGAATGTTTTGACAGGCTGATATTTCGAGAGAAATTACCAAACTTTTCAGTAAAATTTACCAAAAATATTGTTTTATATTTGTTCTTGATGTTTTTCTGCAAAAACCTGAATTTTTCAATTTGTCGAGTTGTCAACATGATTGTGTTTCTTGAATAAACAAAGTTTCTATTCTTTTTATAAACGATTAAATATGATGGTTATTGGAATGTAGTACACTGAGAAAAAATTCTAGTAAAAATTACTATCCTGTCTAGAAAAGTGGTCACAGACTGTCATGTAGTGGAAAAATTACCATCCTGTATTATAAATTTTACTAGAAAATATCATACATTTTACTAGAATTATGGTAAAGTTTCTAATGATTCTAGTAAACTTTACAATGCAGGGTGGTAATTTTTCAAATACAGGATGGTAATTTTTTCACTACATGACAGTCTGTGTCCACTTTTCCAGACAGGATAGCAATTTTTACTATAGAATTTTTTCTCAGTGTAAATTTTTCCAGACAGTATTGTAATTTTTACTGTATTTATGGCAAATTTTACTGCAATGTTTAGTAATTTCTTTCGAAATGTCAATGATTATTTTTCAGACATTTTAGTAATTTTTAATAGACAATTTGTAATTTTTACTAAAACATGTCTCTCAGTGTACATAAGTATAGAATTTATTAGAGAAAAGATTTCCTTGAACAAACAAATTAGAAGTTTAATTATTTCAAGAATGTATAAGTAATATTGAAACAAATTATTAAACGTAAAAGAAATATTATTTTCTTATATATATTTTTTTCAATTATTAATTAAAGTTAAAAAGTAGTAATTATTTTAACGTAGAAAGCTAAATTCAAAAAATTATGATAGGATAGCAGCGTGCGCTGAACAGTAGAAAGTTCTTTAATTCAAGTGTTTCGCCAAGGAGCAGGGATAAAGGAAGAGCAGCGCGAGGAGGTAGAGTTCGCTCGCCTTCGTAATTTAAAGCTCGCAAGTAGTAACTGCGCTTAAGTTATTTGTTTGCTCGAAGAAATTGCGTTCATCCAGCGCTTTCGAACCCATTGACGCGTTGCTCCCGCCACTTAAGAAAGTGTGAATGGACTGCTTTGTTACGATCGTGGTGCGCTGGATTTTATGTTTCAACCAATTTTAGGGAGACGAATTTTCAAAGAAATCAACGGGAGCTAACCTTCTCCTTAACTTTACTTTTTATCGTCAAAAGGTACTTGTTTCTTTCCATTATTTGCTGGATTTCGAAGTCGTTCCAAAGTCTATATATATTATAAGTTATAAGGAATCGCTAAAACAATGGCAAATGAAACTTTTTTTATCGTTGGTAATAATACACAGTGATATTACACTGAGAAAAATGTCAGAAGTTATTTTGACTATAAGCCTCAGTAAACCTGAATATAGTAATAATCAAAATTATGGTATATCTACAAGGAATTTCTTAGTATCAGTTTCTATAAGGGATACAAAGTTCCAGAAAGTTACAGTAGATTTCTTATGGTAAAAATTACTAGAGTGTGCAGTAAATGTTACTAAATAGATGACAACTATGCCCAAATAGAAATGTTTGCTATACTTCTTTTTTTTAAATATACTAAATCTAAAGTTCAATTTATTAAAAAATAGTTTAAGTAACTAAAATTTTCATCGCAATATTTACTATAACTTTTGGTCTGCGCCATATACAACCAGAAAACCACCACCGAGAAAAATCGTATATTTAAATGATTCTAGCTTGTATAGTAAAATGGAGTTTAGTAACGGAATCTAAATTTTTTAATGAAATATACTATAATAAAGCATAATATAGTAGACAAGTATTGTAAAGTCAACTATTTCATTTAGTTCATAAAATATAGTAAAATATACTATATGTAATATTATCTTAAACAATATTTTAATTAGTGACCAAAGTTATAGTTGGAAATTTAGTAACAGATAGCATTTTTGAAGTAATTGATTCTAGATTTAATTTAGTAAAATCAACTATATTACTATAGTTGGTCCTCTATAGCACTGTAAATTTAACAACGATTAGATGCTTTTTTAGTAACTGCTACTAAACTTTTCTCTCGGCGTAGTAACTTTTTGGTAAAGGTTACTAGATTTTTCTCTCAGTGTAAAAGAAGTTCGCATTTAATAATGACACACCGAGAAAAATCGTATATTTAAATCATACTAGCTTGTATAGTAAACTGGAGTTTAATAGCGGAATCTAAATTTTTTGATAAAGTATACTATAATAAAGCATAATATAGTAGACTAGTATTGTAAAGTCAACTGTTTTATTTAGTTCATAAAATATAGTAAAATATACTAGTTAGATTTGTGACCGAATAATATATAGTCTAGTATTTTTTACTATAATGTCATCCAATGTACGTATAATATATTTCACTATTCTCATATAGTTGGAAATTTAATAAAAGATAGCATTTTTTAAAGTAATTGATTCTAGATTTAATTTAGTAAAATCAACTATATTACATAGTTGGTCTATTGCTCTATAGCACTATAAAATTTAGCAACGGTTAGTGCTTTTTTAGTAACCGCTACTAAACTTTTCTCTCGGTGTGTAAAATTGACCATCGAGAAAGGAATGATTCTTCACCGTTTAAAAATTAAAAAGAAAATACATGCACCGTCCAATAAATTATTCTTGCACGAGTAAAAATTAAATGCCGTTCTAGTTCATTTTTCACGATCAAAAGCAAATTTCTTGTGCGCGCATCCGGCGAGTCAAACCTTGGTATACAAGAACGCCGGAGTGCAGCAGTGCAGCAGCAGGGGCTGCAGAGGGAACCCTTTGCCTCCTGGAAAAATAAATCTTCCGGGGAAGAGAGGCGAGGTATAAAAATGAAAGACTTCCGAGGCCGCGCCATTCCCCGGGCTCTCGCGTGTGTTTACGTTTTCATTCGGGGCGCAGTTCCATCAACGTCACTGGCGGCGATTGGCGCGGACTCGGGGAAAAATTGAAACACGTTTTCCTGAACGCGGCTACGAGACATCGAAGCCTTCGGCGCTTCGACGAAACGAACAATTGATAGATCGGCGCCATCGTAAACTTTCACCGCGAGCACTTGACGCGCTGCGCGTACGCTTCCATTATTGATGGTGGGAGGGTGAGCGAAAAAATTAGGAGGCTTTACAACCGGTGAGAGTCAGCACGCGCCCATTATTGATAAGACGCTTTAGAGCACAAGTTGTCTATTCGTTTTAGACTGCAGTGAGCATCATTTTTTTGTTTGGTTTCAAAGATTCACGATTCTTATTCGTGAACGGAACAACGTAATTAGCAGAATGCGTTTTCTACATTCATAGAAAGTGGTGGTTTTCATGAAGCAATCTCCGTGAATGTATCGATAATAGCAGACGACTTCTTATTGTATATTCCACAACTGTTCAGAATCCAACACTACACCGAGAAAAATTTAACTTGTAAATTTTACTAAATTGTATAGTAAAAAGGAGTATATAATGTGACGTCCCGGTAAGGGTCACCGATAAAAATGGGAAATAAAACTTTTTTCTAGCGCCGGTATGCAGGCATTACGCCAAAATTATCAAAGCGATTTTGTACCAAATAAAAGTGTGAACGACTTAGCCCAGATGGCGAGAGACCGAGCGCGCCCGATCAAAACAATAGGAGCGCGCGGCTCGTAAACAAAACAACGCTCCATAGTACATATAAGCGAGCGACTTGCGAATGAAAGGATCGAAATTTTATTCCAATCAGATTTTTGCTGCTCTTCCGGCAGACCATCGAAACTCTTCCAAAATATCGTTTATTCACAAAATTAATTGCATATTCCTTATCATATGGTCGAATTTCTTTCAGATTAAATTCTATTAACCTTTTACTTTCGTGTGGTCCGACGCCACGCACCCTTTCGAATCGGGATCGAGTGGTATTTGGTGGAACCCAGACGCTAAATCAAGTGTTGAAAAGTATTTAGCGCCTCCTAGCTGATCTAAAATTTCGCTAATATTCGGAAGGGGGTGACACACATTAACGACCTTTTCGTTCAATCCTCTGTAATCAGTAACGAGCCTCCATTTTGGCTTGCTCGGATCATCCGTTTTCTTCGGTACTAGGAAGCATGGAGCATTGTACGGAGAGCTCGAAGGTTGAATGATATCGTCGCGTAGAAGATCCTTGATTTGTTTATCAAGTTCTTCTTTATGAGCGTGCGGACGTCTAAATTGTTTAATGTTAACCGGTATGCGGTCTGTCGTTTCTTCTTTTTTTTTCTATTATTCCGGGATAAGCTCTACTTGGAGCATGTTACCCTTTCCCATTACTAGTTGGTAGACCTGTTGACTGGACGTGTACCGTCGGTGACTCCTCAGCGATACTCGTGCTGACGTTTGCTTTTCACGAAAGAAACCGGAAAGGTCTCTAGACCAGTTAAGAGCAAAATCAATGGACGTGTTCCGTCTGTGACTCCTTGACGACACTTGGTAGATTGTATGTCCTGACGTCACTTGTCGTGTAATTCTTGACGGTAAATCCGGTCGAACTTTATAGTAAGGTGACGGTCACCCACCAAATTAAAAACTGTTTTGAATAATAATTTGAGATTTGCGTCTCCAATGATCCACCGTGAATGTTCTTCATCACATCAAGAATGTCAACATTCCGAATAGTAAGCGACCCTCTCGGCGAACAAGGGACACCTAAGATTCACAATGTGACCCCCGTAGAAGATCGAATAAACATAAACACTGTTGTTCCTAGAATTTCATGACTAATGATCTTACGGAGCCAGGTAATTTTCAAATTCGTTCAAATAAACACAATTTACACATAAGATGATATTGACAATATAAAAGCGTTAAATAATAACTATAAGCTGTAATAATTTATGAACACTTTTCTGTTTGTAGTTAGAAAATTACACTCAATTCGCCCTAAAGGAGCGAAGCACTGTCAGAAAGTTTTGTAGAATCTTCAAATAGAAATTGACAATATATAAGCGTTCAATATCAACAATATAAATAATCTAATTTGATATAACACTGCAAATAGAGTTGCGAATACTATCCTTGTCACTAAAATAATCCACGGCAATGTTTTTTGTCCGAAGTCAAATTAACTATAATTGTAACACAACGATAAAACTTAACGAGAACAAATGAAAAAACTGTCACTATCAATCGTAATAGGAGAAGTGACGAGAAAAAAGAATAAAAACTAAGTAAGTTGAGTTGAGTAATCGAACAATTTTCGACGAATTTGAAAGCGGGCACACATGACACACGATGGTGCACCACGCTCAGGGTGCCCGGTAACCCACGGGCAGGGGGACTCCCTCCTCAAAATTCCAGCCAAGCGAGGATCGCGGCCGCGAACAACCGCTCAGCCCGAAGTCTGAGCAGCGAATCGGTCTTTCGTTTCTATTTTGTGCGTCAGTACATCTGTTGCTTTTAATTTGTCGCCCGGTAAATAAAATTGATACGGAAATTGTCTAATTATTTTCATAATGCCCTTTTTCTCTTCGCGATTTAAATGATCTAATTTAATTATTTCCAAGATTTTCCTAATACGCGCAGATTCTGTTCCCTTATCAGGTATAAATTCAGCCTCCGTTCCCTCCGATGCTTCAATATCTATTTTCTCCAGTTCGGGTGCGGGGAAAGTCGCGGAGATATCCACATGCGAAGAATTTATGGCCCATACCCGAATCTTTCCATTTACAGGGGTTACTAGGGCCTCATCAAGGTAAACATCAGGCCCGATGTTCACGCGGGGAAATATATTGTAACGGGTCTTTTGTCAACAATTAGAAACTAATGAAATTTAAGACTTTTTTATTATCTGTTTGAACTTATAACTAAATTTATTTGACGACCAACACTTGGAGAGAGGAAGTTAGGTATAGTGAATAATATTTGACACAATAAATTTAATATTTAAAATAATATTTATTTATTTAAATAAAGTAATTCAATAACATCTCGGTGGTTTCTGTAAAAAGTAAGATTAATAACACTTGCTTATATAATTTAATTCAAAGTTAAATAACTAATAAAGTATTTATTCTAATAAATTAATTAATCTGGGATTTGTTTAATATTGATCTAACATTGCTACGATGACACTCTGTCCTAAATCTTTCTTCAATAATACTCCGGACTTAGTCATAATCCTAGTGCAATGATTATGGCTAAGTCTTTTTCTCACTGAGTACTCCAGTTAGTCCATATGCCTTCTGCAATATTAGACTAAAGAATAGATACTATCCTGTCAGTAATGGGTAGCAGCTAAGCATTCAAATAAGGCTTTTCACCTAAGTTACTCCACCATATTTATATGATTAGCCTTACCATTACATGACAGGCCAAATCTCAGGAGTTACTGCTAATGTCTCAATCTCAATACTACTTAGCTTCTAAAGATGCTAAGTAATATGAGCATTCAGTAACTTAGTCTCAGAGTTTCAGGTGGTTCTTTGAATATTAGTATAATTTGTTAGAACATATATTGACATGTGCGCTCGCCAGTGCAGGACTTAGTCTTTTACTGGGAACTTGGCTATTCACCGGAGTTACTCTGCCTAAGTATTTCGCTCGCCAGTGTGGGACTTAGCCCTTACACTGGGAACTTGGCTTTTCACCGGAGTTACTCTGCCTTAATTGGTTAGTTATGTTAGATTGAATATGATATACCTTCTTACTCTTATCTGGTATTAGGGCTGGGAGACTGTTCTCGGCTGGAGCTGCTGACCAAGTGGCCTTTCTGGCCTCGCGCACCGCTTCTTATCTGTTTCTCTGCGTTCGGCGGCTTGTCGCGCTGAGGTGCGCGCCGTTACCTGTTTTCATTTGCGCAATTATCGGATTCGCGCATCTCGCCGCCTTATGCGCTACCGCAGATGCGCGACGCGGGCTCTTATTCTAGATCAATGCCGATCATTTATCATGTTGCCCGGTGAACCGATAATTTATCATGTAAATGGTAAATTATCGGTCGCGAACCTACCTTATCGACTTTTCTAAGGTAAATCATCGATATATGATCGAGTAAAATAATTTTCACAAAGTGAAAAATATTTGACTCGAGACGGAATCGAACTCCGGCCTCTGGGTTGCCAGGCCGGCGCTCTACCGTTGAGCCAGCGCGGCTCATGCTTCTCATGCTACGCTTCGGAAAGCGTATCATCCGCGCATGTGTGTGCTTATATTTTCCCGTTTCAGTAGGTATCACTATGACAGTGTAATATCCGGGTTTATCTTGATTCTGCGGGAAGGGGGTTCTTCGTTCTTACTTTAGCATAGGCGTCAAAAAGATAAATCGGTGTTAGGATAATATTAAATATTTTAAGATAAATTTTATAATTTGCACTCTTTGCAAAAGTCTTTAGGGATGATAAAGCTCATCGGGCTATTGCATTAAAAACAATGTTGAAACGTAAGGTCGTCGTATTCTCCGGACTGATGCCTAAAAAATATAAAGGTTTTTATTCCCTTATTATATATCTCCGAAAATAATCGGCCTGTGATAGTGAATTGAGAGGTGATCTGCACGCAATGAAGGCAATAAAAACATCGAAAAATGTCAGAGGTTTTTTCTTGAAAATATCCGGTCGAAATCCCACAAAATTCTCTTACCACTTTGTGTTTAAAAATTTCTGTCTTAATTTCAGATGTCATTAAGTTTTATAGCAATTTATATTGAAGATACTGTAACAAGTTTATTCCTTGTTACAAAATTATCGCGGAATACGACAGGACGAAAAGTCAATATCGCACAAAGTCGCGGGAGAAAGAGAGAGACTCCTGGCCCTCGTATTGACAACAATACGAAACACAAACA
>JAWWEP010035416.1:0-13276 GCA_035582995.1 Sycophila quercilanae | reverse complement strand
ACGCGTGCTTGATCCAAAATTTTTAATCATGGATCGACCTCAAAAGTGCTTATTTTTTGTAGAATTGCTCATATACTCGTGAACCGATCTTCAAGAAAAATTGTTAATCGCCTTCTACTAAGCGTGTTTCACAGATTCTTTTTACATTGACACGAAATAACAGGGATACTTAGGCGAATAAACACTGGTTAAATATACTTAATTATAGTGGGTCTATCCAGTTCGGTTTTGTACAGAATCTTCGTGTACGTTTGCAGCGTGGGTATTTTCTTCTTACTTGAGCTGTACCGAAAATTCAGCTGATCCAGCGGCTTCTCGACTTTACGAGCGAATCGTAAAACAAAAAACAAGAGAAAAGAAGTCGTTGACGACTTAGATGTGCATCGACCTTGTGATGTTTAAATATCTCGTGTATACAGCAGACGCTCTTTCTCGATTATATCATGCTGCATCGTAAAACTTTTCATCTTTTTATCAACGACTTTTGTAAATTAACATTGCAAGGTACACGCTTTATTCGTTTACTGAATTTCATTTTAATCGTAACCAGAGAGTTAAGCAAATCTTTCCAAATTTAATGATTTAAAGAAATATTTAATTGTTATTACATTTTTATAAAAAAGCTCATAAGCCCGTATGATACTTGATAAATAAATAAATAAATAAGTAAATTACAGCAAACAATGGCCGAAGCTGACAGTGCGTAACGCTCTAGAAAATGAATCGATGGAATCTGGCGCGAGCAAATAGAGAGCTCCCATTTCAATTAACTGATTTTTCCGAAAGCACCACAGGCAAGAAAACCAGCGGCTTTAAATGCTTTGGCCGTCGCTGCGCGCTAAATCCCACTTAACGAAAGAAATGGCCCGAGCGAGGCCCGCTTTAAAAGCGCCGCCACGAGCCTAACTGGGCCGCTGGCAGAGAGGCTGCTGCGAGCGCACCTCGTAAAAACGGCATTACGACCCTTCGACTTTAATGTCGCTCGCCAACGAAATGCAACGTCCCGCGGAGCCGTAAAAATTGCGAAATGCTGCGCCTCGGTGACAGCCGGGGAATAAACAAAGTCCAAGAATGAGAGATAAATGCGGAAGCCGTAGCCTCACTCGGTAGAAAAGTCCTTCAAAGTCGTTCACACCAGGCCCACTTTTATATTGGGGCCGGTTAATTTTTTTCTTTTCTTTTTTTTCAACTCTTCCAGCGGAATAAAAATTTTTTTGCTTCCATAGACGTAAAAATTCAATTTAAAAAGAAAACAAAATACCGCTCGATCGTCACTGCTGATGATCGCGCCATAAATCGCATTTTATGACAGTGTCATGAAAAAACTCTATTATCTGCGGCTGAATTTCTTTTCGAACATTAAAGAAAATTAAAAACTAAATGTGTACGTCTCGTTTAACAGCTGCTAATTTTTCTTTTTCTTTTTCGTTGATTTAACAAAAGGAAAATCGTATTATATTATTATACCTGGTAAAATATAGAGCAACATGCGGCTTTCATATTTTTTTATATTAAAAAACGCGTTCCGCATGGAGACGGTTAAAACAAGCCATGAAAGTTTCACGATGGTTTATGATTACTCGTAAAAGTAAAAGTTGTCCTTTTAGAGTTAAAATTTTATTGCCGAAAAAATTACCCCCCATAAAACGCTTAAAAACTATGATGTCCCTTTATAGGATAAACCACAATGAAAGCCCTCGCACGCAATTAATCCGCTTCAATAAAAAAAAGCTCATCCAACCATTTCCCAAAAACGACTGCCAACTAATAGAATGATTACGGAACAGCAACAGCAGTGCTCGACAGTTCTATAAATTTGGGGCGAACTAACTCGCGACGCTTGTCGGAGCACGTGTAAATTAAGCCATAAAACTGCGAGCGAAACTTCTAGCTGGAGTGATCCACGGTCCAGCAGAGAAAGAAGCCCCAGAAATCAGTGTACGCGCCCACAAACGCCTCTCCCCTTTTCGCGCATAAATTTCACTTTTGTCTCTCATCCATGTAATTTTCCACTATCAGTCTGACGAGTGCCTAGGCACTATGGCCTTTATTAGCCTAGCGGGCCGGTAGCATAACTTTTATAATTTAACCGAAAAGGTTAAAATTTCGACCTCCCTATAGACTGAAAAATAGTATACGCACCAAGGAAGGTAGAATAACAATGGTTCTTATTTTATCCCCCTTGGTGCATAATTACTATTTTTACGGTACACACCTACTAATAATCAAGACACTTAATACCCTGAGGGAGGGAATTGTGCCTATTACTGCGGGGGTAGCTGTTACCCAATTGGCAGTCGCAAGAGGAGACATGGTGGTATTTTTAAAAGTCCGTTAACTTGGTCTTGAGAGATCCAAGAGAGAGATTTTAGTCTTGTTTTTGTCTCTAATAAAGTTTTCATCAAAAATATTTTACTATTGAATTTAAATAGAGTTGATTGAATTATCAATTGAAATATATTTATTTAGATATATATAAGTACGCGCATATTATTGATAGTTCGTATAAATGAAAATTAATAATTAAATATATAAATTATTTTTGGAACGACCTTAAAATATCAAGTATAAATTAAATATACAATTTAAATTAGGCATCCTAAATCTAATCCTAAAATCGTCCATAATGATACTCTCAGAATTATATTGAGCAATTAGTACATTTGGACATAATAACGATATTTTAATACGATGAATTTTTATAATTTATGTTTTTAAATGTAATTGTAAGATCAAGCTTTTAACCTAATAATAGTTGTGTTAATTTGAAAGCTTGAAAAAAATATATTTATATGAAGTATATCGTCGCTCCCAACGAAAAAAAGCACATTTCAAAAAATGTCGATCTTAATTTGCCATTTTTAAAGCACTAGAGAAAAGTAAACTCTTCCAAAACCTGATAAACTTAGAGTATCGTACCAATGATCTCAAGTTTATCAGGTTTTGGAAGAGTTTAATTTTTTTAGTGCTTTAAAACTGGCAAATTAAAATAGGCGTTTATTGAAATGTGCTTTTCTTCGGTATGAACAACGATATTCTTGCTTCAGTTTACAACATTGAATAATTCTTTATTCAAATTTATAATATAACAACAAGACTTCTTGACAAAACTCCGACAGAGTCTAATTGCTATTCTCCTATAAATATAAGTTGAGATAAGATCTCGTCAAGACCAAGAAAGTCTTGGTATAGCTGGTAGTCCCATAGGCTTATTTTTTACTGTACACACCCGGTAATCGAGACAACGAGGGTCGGGAGGCGTACTTTTTCGTGGCTATTACCGCCAGGGTAACCGCTACCGATTTACGCCGCGGTGAAGTAGGTGTACGAGCAGTGTAAGTTCTTTTAAAGGCAGGCCTGTTTGCTTTGTCAATCACGATAAGGAGGGCCACGGCAAAAGCACGCGTTACGCCGCATGGTTAGCCGGGGATCGTTCTCCGCGAGAAATTTTACGGTTGAAACGTTATTTACGACGGCGGTGTTTCAACGCGAATTGACCCAGGTAGTATAAGGGCAGGCCATGAAATTTTATAATCTCGCTCGCCCAGGCTGGTCTTTATCGCGTGCAAGAAGTGAAGTTTATATATTCGATGATATTGTAAAATGCAAAGCGTCTCTCATAAATATAATGATTAATTCAGTTGACCCCGCGAGGCCGTGATGGTTTTATTGCAGTCATGCTAATGAGTATCGGCTTTCATGCCGGCGATCGTGCAGTCGCGATACAACCGAAAAAAGAAGAAGCAATATTTATAAATTCTCAATTTATTCTTATGACACGCGACACGAATTTCGGTTAATCGAATCCACGCGGGACCGTCTTCTTTGCGCCCGGCGCATGTTTTCCACTTCGCCACCACAGTCGTTAAAAATAACAGCCCGGAACTGTTCCCAACAGAAATTTCCCTAAAAAAGTACTTTCGCCGCGCAACACGCTCGAGGAAAAAAATCGGGTCAACCGATCGCGGTCTTCATCGAGCGCGCCGCTACACTCGTAAATATATACCGCACCGAGCGAGAGAGAAAAAAACGGAGTTCGCGCCGCTCGAGGTACAAAAAAAAGGGAAAGAGGCGGAGGGGAAAGGGGGAGAGAAGGAGGCGAGGAACCCTTAGCGAGCGAGTGCGCAACAGCTGCCGCGATTGCGGAAAAGAGCATTTTACGAGGCCATTCCGAGGAAAATAACAAATGGCGCACCGCGCCGCCACGGGGCTAAGGTAAATTTATTTAAACGAAGCTATTCGATTACAGCTGGGCTTCCCTTTCCGCCGCAGCTTAGGACCTGCTTCTTGCCTTCGCCGACTTTAAATTTCGCACTGCCATGAGACCCTTCCTCCGATCTCTTCGCGTCGCTCGGGGATAAGAACCGTTGCGAGGAATAAATCCGGTAAAGTAGAGACGCTTCGAAAATGCATCAAGTGGATATCTTGATTTCAGTTTCAAAGTATTACGTCATGCCAAGTAATACCATCTTCATCTTCATTTATAGGAATCATTTTAAATAAACGGGTACCTCTTTCATTCTGAGCCTGGAACCGGTGGCCTTACGACTGTCGCAATTCCAGAAAAATAAAAAATTTTAAGTTACAAAAAAATAAACGAAAATTGAAAGGCACAATTTGGACTATATCCAATAAAATGAATATTAAATTTAAATTTAATTAAATCAATAGTAAAATATTAAATTTCAATTTAATTAAATTTAATATTCATTTTACGGGATATAGTCCAAATTTAATTAAATCTAATATTCATTTTATTGGATATAGTCCAAATTGTACCTAAATACGCCAAAACTATGTAGTATGAAAATATAAATGAATCTGATGAAATATTTAAATTTTAAACTCATTAATTTTACCCATCGACTAGTAAAGTCACGCTGAGTGCGCTCTCCGTGAGGATAAATCCGTTGCGGAAAATCTCGGCGCGTGGAAAATGCATCTATTAGTTCCGGTTGACGTTAAACCTGGAGCTGCCAATTTTTTTTCTCCCGAGCTTGCAAAAAGAGAAATTCTGCATCGAAGTAGGAAAAGAAATTGCGAACTTTAAATATTACTCGGCAGAAGGTGAGTGGGACTGCTGATCGAAAAAAGCAGCGAAAGAGAGTGCGCCCGGCTTTTTCCCTTCATCCATTCTCGCGATTCCCCGCTGCTTCCTTCTTACCTCCCCTCCTCCATTTCCGACTGTTTCCTTTTCTCTCCTACTACGTTTTTTTTTCTAGCTGCGCTCACCGTCGTCTTTTAGACTTCGGCACTCGACCCATCAATTTTTCAACCAGTCGGCAGCTTTTCTCTCCTTCTATCTTTCTCATCCTTCTCGCGTATCACTTTTCAGTGTAGCCTCGACGCTCACTCCTTTTTAGACTCGACACGCTGAGGGAATTTTTCATGAGAGGAGTATTTTTTTTTTTGGGAATTTAATTAGAGCAGCATTTGAAATATTGCTCAATCAATCGGGTATTTTCCGTTTTGTACAAGTATATTCGGAACAAATATTGGAGATTCTATTATTAAAATTGAGAACAATTGTTTTTCTTTTTTTCAAGAGTTTAACAAGGACGAAAAAAAAGATACTTTAAAATGCGCATATAGTACTCCTAAGTACACTAGTTTAAGAGATAATTGAAAAAAAAATCTTTACAGTTACTGCTATAATACATAAGAATTAATGCCTTTTGATAACTAGACTATTGATACAATTTAAAAATTAAATTATTATTTTATTATTAAACCTATGTTTATCAAATATAAGTATTTAACAAAAACAGCTGTAAATAGATCGGCTGTTAGCTTCCTCAAAATAAAATTTGTTAACTTCTTTTCTTTAATTTATAATAATCTTTTTTATTTAAAGTATTCTATATTATTAATGTTTTAATATGCATTTATGTCAATTAAATTCAATACTTACACGATTTCTATACAACATTTAAAAGCACTTAAAAGTTAACGAAATTGAAATTATGAAATTCAAATTTTCCAAAACTAATGAAAGGATATTATAATAAAATTTCATGGAATTGTGGTATATATCCTGAACTAATAGCTTTAAATACTTTATTTTCTACTTTTTTTTGCCTCATTCGTAAAATAACATTTTGTCACTACATAACAACACTATCCCTGTAATATAAGCTAAAATTTATGTTACATATAAGCTTTCCGTGACTTGTATTTATGAAGCAAAACAATTTTCGTCAGTCACCCCTAATTTACCATCTTCCCAGGCATGAGGCTCCCCAGGCATTCGTCCCATCCGTGTCGTCCGAAAACACACTCTCCATTCACGTGAAGGACGCGACTGCTGCGGACCACCGGTCCTCGTCCGCCTCGGACTGGAGCACCACTCGAGCCTCCTCGAGAAGATGAAAACGCAAATGTTGACGTGCCCGATGAACTTTCGCGATTCCGCGACGACCCTCCCGCCGGCGAACCCCTCGGTAAATTTTCGACACAAGTTTTTTTACGCCAGGCGGCCACTTGCATAATTTATCTGGACAGGAGTGGATAAAAAAGGACCCTTGAAAATTGTATGATGACAGTACTCACAGCTGTCGAGGCTACTGTCGACAACGTAAATTGATTAACTAGATTATACAGATTGAGTTATTTATTGAATAAAAAGAAATAGATGTTGACAAAAGAAGTTACTTACGTGTATAACAAGCTTTTATTCATTATCAAAATTTTCAGACTGGTAAACTGAAACAAACAAGAATATATCCATTTTAATAAAATTTTCAGTACCTACATAATAATTCATTTAACATGTTATGCTATCTAAAAAATATATATATTGTATATACTAAAAAAAATAATAATTGAATTCCGCTGTAGTTTTAAAACAAAAAGTATTATTAAAAAATTTTATGCTTATTGCTAGTTATACATTGCAGCTTTACAGCGCAACAATTTTAAACTCGCATTATATTTCGCCATTGTTCTGCATATCAAAAATATAAAAAAAAAGACGGATGCCAATAAACTGCGTGACGACGTCAAAATGAAAGTAAAGCCTCGTGCTACGTTTTAATGAAGAAAGGGAAAAAATTCTGCGTGGAAAGATATTTTATCCGGGACTCGTTGTTTTCGGATACTACCGGCGAATATCTCGGTTTTTCGCTCGGTGTTTTGTGCCAACGCTGGCCGCACTCCAGCCTACACATAATGGATTTTAACGATTGAACGCGTTAACACGTGTTTTCACTTACACCTACAAATTTCTATCCCCTTTTCAAATCTCGCTTACGGCAGTTTCCAAGCGTGTTATTAAAACGGCCTTTATTAACTCCAAGTAATTAACTGCAACTTCTGTCTTATTTCTAGTAAACAATTTAATAAACAAATATTAGAATTTTTTCTTTCTCCTAGAAGACACTTTTTTTTTAAATTACATTGAATTTTCCAACTTCAAAGTAAGTTTTTTTTTTATTTTTTAAATTAAAACAAAATAAAGTAAAGTCTTCTTTGATTGTTACTCTTTTTAATTCTCATCAAAAGAATGTGAACAATGCAAAATAAAGCATTTATTTGAGTTAGTAAAAACACTTGTATTATAAAATAGGTTTTTCGTAGAAGACCCACTAGTTTTTATTTTCTTTGTTTCTTTTTCAAGTACCGCAAAAGAGAAAGATTTGAAAAGAGCTTTAACTGCGCGAGGTAACTTTACTATATAATGACTGAAGATTCTACTTGCTTCTAATACTCTAACGTTTCACGAGTATGTAAATGAAAATAAAATATTTTATATGAGTGTTACAGCTTTTTTATTCGTTACATCAAAATATTATGTATGCAAAACAAGAAATGCAAAAACTCAACCAAAAGCAATTGGAAACATTGAAGCATTCGTGGATAGAGTTACGTATAGCTTCGCTCAAGTAGGCTATTACAAACAATGCGAATAATTTAGAGAATTCACCACTTAAAATTAAGAATAAAGTACAATAACAGAAAGTTAAACTATTTGTTCTTATTGCTATATCTCCAAGAAGTTAATGGTCATTTGATAGTATAGTAGTACTTCTTTTTCCTGAAAGCACAAGATAATTCATTTATTATATTAACCAACGGCAAGACGATATAAAAGATTTTAATTTATAGCATAGGTGTAAAATGAGGTTTTTAACGTTTATTAAGTCTTTTATTTAATTGAAACTATCAACTTCGACAACACAATTACAAATTGTATACATAAATAAACGCACAAAAAAACAAATAAAATTAAAAATAAATAAACAATCACAAAAGCCTCAGCACGGTATTAAATTAATTGTATGGAGTGACAAGCTTGCAGCGCACGCGAAAGCTCCTGAATGCGAATAGCAAAGAATAAAAGCGCGATGCGTCATCCATTCGCCGAGAAAAAATTTTACAAGAGGAAAAAGGCGCGGGCCCACTATTTCTCCAGATATTAAACGCAGCGATAAGCCGACACAATAAACGGGCGACGAAATCGAGGCAGGCGCGGAAGTAATGACGACGCGCCAAAGTTTCGCTCGGCGCGTCTTTGTCTTATCAGTTCATATGATTAATCGCAGGGAGGGAAGACCGCCACCGCCTGGATCTTTGGGCAGTTCAGCCTTCGACCTTCGTCCGCACTCCGCTTTCAAAGCATTCCCTACGACCGACCGACAGGTGGCGCTCTAACTATAGTGAATGCGCTGCCTCTGATGAATCGAGTTTTTTCACGAGGGAATTCAATCGAGCCCGCATTGTTTGACCTGCCGAGGCGCAGATTTTCAAGCCCTCGCATACGTCGTTTTGCAGAGTAACTGTCGTTGTCTTGCTCTATTGTTTAATCAGTGGAGCGTGTCACGGTTTGGTCAGATACACGTCTTTTTGGTACTCAGAAAGTATTCTCCCGTACACGGAGAGAAATCTTCGTGTTAAATTTACTATACTTTTTATTAATCGGAGGGACACACTTGGTCTTTGAGACTTTGTATTTTTAAAGAAAAATTACTGTAATTGTTAACTTAATCCAGAACGAACCTTTGTAATTTTTAGAAGAAAAGCTCGTACACAACTTACGCAGATATTCCCACGAAAATTACGGTGAAGTTCCTTTTAAAAATTACGGAGCTTTTCTTGTAAAAGTTATAAAGCTTCACCAACAATCAACTTTCAGATAAAAATTACCAGTGTTTGCCAACTCTCCAACAAATAATTTTTATCGAGAGCTTCACCGTAATTTTTACAGGAAAAAACTCTCAGTGTACGCTGAGAGAAAAATTTGGTAATTTTAAATAAATATATTTACTTTAATAGTACTTGTTAAACATTTCTTGTTAAACATTTCTTTGAATCAAGTAATATTTTTTTTAGACTACTACATTTATTTAGAAACAAATTTATTTAGTTTTAAAGAAATATTTACTTGATTCACAGAAATATTTAACAAGTAGTATATTGAAATTATAAAATTTTTTTTCATTGCATGAATAACTGTTTGTACTTCACAAAGACACTTCAATCACCGGATTGTATTGCTTGAAAAACCTTGAAAAATTGAATGGTATGTAATCAGTGATAAAATACTTATCACTTTAAAGATAGTGTATCGAATTCTTCAAGTTAATTTTTCTGCTACAACAAAAATGTGAAGGTTCGAGTAAAATCAATTTAGAACATTTTTCGTGGGAAGAAAATCTCATTGAAATTTCGGCCCGGATAATGTTGAAGGGGAAACGATTGATGACTTAGCATGTACATAAGACTCACTCAGTCCATTTCTCATCCGTAAGGGTCAGCAAGTTGCACCGAAAATCAAAACGTGAACGATGGGCCGTGAGAGTTTCGGAACGATCAAGTACTACTCTGTAAAAGAAAAGTCCAAGGTTGAGATTCGAGTGGCTATGGCGATGCGTGATCAGTGAAAACGTCGCATTATTTTAATTTATTTTCTTGTGTTTTATTTTTCAACAATTACATTCACATTTTTTCAATTTAATGAATTAGAAAACATATTTTATGCATAATTTTTCAGCACTTCGAATGTTACCACATATATTAGTCTATATTATATGAAAATGAAGCTATGTAGTATATCCAAGTAGAAAGGAAAAAATAGCATGAAATTTTCATATAAATAAGAAGAAACTTCGACAAACAAATTTTAGCAAGGGTAATAACTTCCAGTGCAGCCGGGAGATCTGAAGGTCGCTCCAATAAAATTATTCCGTACAAACAGGGAACTCGGACATGCGAGGAGAAAAGTTCAGTCCTGACTTTTTATAAAAGGGTGGCCATGAAAAGAAATATTGTAAAGAATTTAAGACTTTGTTTCGCAAAAACTTTAGTTACAGTCTGTAATAAGAAACATCTTATTATTTATTTATTTATTTATTTATTTATTTATTTAATCATTTGACGGGCGAACCCATTTTACAAAAGAAATATAAAAATTAATATTAACACTAATAATATTTTTCACATTTGACAAGGAGTTATTAAAGATGTCGCAATCTACATATTTGTCAATCTACATATCTACACGGTATTTGTTCCAAGTACTTGCAGTCCTAATAAGAAAATATTAACTCTAAATGTAGGGATAAGGTTAATAAGGTTAAGCAGACGACACAACATAGTGATGATTAACCGTAACCATGACCTATTTATGACAGTGATTGACCTCGACTTTTTAGTAAGGAAATGATGAGGGTCAATCCCTATTATTGCTAACCAATAATTATCGCCCGGTCAACCACTGTACCTTTTACCCTTATTCAATAAAACAGTCTCTCGTTTAACGTCATTCAAGTTAATGTCCAAAACAATAAAATCATTTTCTTTCTACATTTGAATTCCAAAATTAATCAACAGATAAAAATACATCAATTCACATGTTAATAAACTTTAAACCGTTAAGTACATTTCGTCGCCTCTAACACAAAAAAGCACATTTCAAAAAAGACTCTTTTCGAGCACTGAAATCAAATAAATTCTTCCGAAACATGCTACAATTTAGGATATCGTATGCATACGAATAATAGCACAAATTTATCACGCATTCAGGAAGAGTTTACTAAGTTTACTTGTCTATAGTGCTTTAAAAATAGCAAATCAAAAAAGGATCCTTTTGTTAAATGTGTTCTTCTTCGTGAGAGGCGACGATTTGTCCAATGCAAAAAAGAACAATTAATTTTCTCCATAAAACATTTGAAATATTAATCTCTTAGCCACTGGAAAGTTCGGGGCATTTCACGAAAGTGGAAGAAAGCTTCGTCCGATTAGAAAAGGTATAGCAGGTATCCATCGCCCGACAAAAGCTCTCGTCGCGGGCAATATCGACTTGGCGGGCTCTTAGGGCGCCGGGACGCGAGAGAAACGGGGTCGCGGTAGAGAAAAAAAAAGAGGCGTGAACTCGATTTTTCGAAATTGGGCTCCGGAGGCCGATGCGACGGATGTAAAAATGGGCGCGCGCAACCGATCGAGCACATTTGTCGCGGCAACCTCACTGCTGAAAAATTACCGGACCGGGGGGGACGAGGGAGTCCAATCATCAGCTTCTAGGAACAGGAGAGCCATCGGGCACTGGCCGGAAAATCGCTCGAGAGCACTGAGTGGTTTTGCCTAAACAAATGACCCGTCCAATCACCGGCCATTTTCAGGCCGTTCGAAATATTGCGAGTCCGGGACCGACTAGGCGGCTGATCTCCGCTGGGAGAATTTTTCTCCGACCCCTCCTTTTTTTCTTTTTTTTTTCATTTTTTTTGGAGGGTCTTGCTCGCGTGACGTTTCTATTCCTCACGTGGGTGGGATGAATTACAGTGGCGCTCGAGTGGCTTTTGTGCCGGGGTCGGTTTGACAGATTAAAATTTGGGCCTTTGTAAACCGGGCTGGTTAAAAAGTTCGTTAGTTGGGATTTGAAACTTCTTTTGAAAGTCCAGCGAAATTCTATTTTGCGCGGAGATCCATACTTCGTCGGGACGCGAGCCGGAACGCGGCTGAATCGTTTGTGAAAATTCATACAAAGGATGTTTGCATAATGAAATGGCTGACAAAGAGTTTCTTTAGACGAAACTTTTTGAAAGTTCGTTAACATTTTTATATAAACCGTTCAAAATCCCTCGGTCCTTTGACTACGAGATACATGTAGAAAATGCAATCCACCTTTTTTTCAATTCAATTTTCTGAAAATATTCATATAGAATATTCAACGTACGGGTACGGCCTAGAAGTATATAAGCATAAAAATATTTTTAATTTACTCAAATTGCAGTTTTAAAAGAGAAAACGTTTGTGAAAATGATAAAATTAAAGAGGAATAATTATCCTTAGATCCGCAAGGATTTCAATAAATCACGTTCCAGCTTAATTTTAACTAAAGTCATTTTATTGATAAACTCTGATAAGATTAATTTCTCGCTAAATTTAGCATTTAATCACAGACAAAAATCCTTCTCGATCAATTTTCTGAAACTTATTTTTCGCATTTCATTGGGTATAATAAAGCGCACTCGGAATCTAAGGCAAGCTTCATTGTTCAACCTTATTTTCAATATAAGTCCGAATAATTGAAACACATCCTGCGCCCAAAAACCTACGGCAGAAGTAGCGGGAAATTGCATTTCCCCTCTTCTTCTTTTCTCCGATACACGTAATAATTTAAATAATACTCGGAGAAATATTTCACTTTAAATCTCCCGACCGCGGCGACCTCGTAAACAACTTTCCATTTCCTCGCTCGGCTCTGCCTCATTGTCCCCGAGCGAAAAAAGAAAGCCTAGTCCCCCGGTGAGTGCGTCCCCTCCGAGGCAGTAATAGATTTTTCGCGTAGCTCGAGCGAGCCTTTGTTTGCGCGTCGGCAAGTCAATACAGCGGTCGTGGTACTGCGGTTGCGGCCGCGCGAAAATTGAAATCCCCCCGACATTCAGCGTCAGCCGCGCCGTCATTATATCTCGCCTTGCATTTTTCATAGCTGCGATGAAGTTTTTTCACCTCTCATTTTACGCGGCCACCCGTGAAACTGTCGTCGATTTGCGGGGGCGAACTGAACGTTCCGTGTTTTTGCGCTATCCGAGTATAAAGCACGACTTTTATGACTGCACGGATCGAAGAGCCGAAAATTAAACGGATTAAAGCGAATTAATTGCATCCGAATAAACTGGGTTTCGATGCGAATATTCTAAAACTAATATTGACTTCTTTTTTTCATCAGCGTGACGTTATTACAGAAAATCAATTTTAGCGAAAAATAAGGTACCTGTGCCTAATATGGGCATGCGCCTAATATGGCCATGTTCTGGTATTTCGAATTGACCCGCGCTAC
>JAWWEP010035363.1:2037-13289 GCA_035582995.1 Sycophila quercilanae | reverse complement strand
CTCGGAATGACATGTACAATCAAAAATTAAAATAAAAAAAAAATTGATTTTTTGATAATTTAAAGGTGGTGGACCCCTTTAAGTGTAATCGCATTGAAAAAATAATTTTTTCTTGCAGACATTCGAAAAATTTGATAAATTAAGTTCGACTCGAATTTCATTCGGTGAGTTTCGTGTCATCCCTCTTCGCCGAGAGAATTGTCGCTCGTTTCATCGCTGCACTCGTTTTATATGCCGGACGATGTTCCGGAAGATGTCGAACGTGTCACGAAACTTTGTACACGATGATCGTATCTCTTGCGTGTGCAGAGCTCTTGAAAAATGAAGATGTTACTCGATGAAACTGCGACTGCGGTCAGCTTTAAAATTCCTAAGCTTTACTCTTTTCTTCCCTGAGATCGAAGAATGAACGTGTTACTTCTTTATGGCGAAATGAGTTCCGTCTTGCAAGAATATAAATAATAAAACGAGATTATTCAACTTTCTCTTTATATGCAATAAAATTTCTTTTCTTAATTACCTGAGTAATAATTGATGTCTCGCAGTGTTTTTATTAGAATATTAACATAGGGTGATCATGAAATGAAAGTATTATTAAAAGAAGCAATACATTAAAATATCTTACAATTAGTATACAATTGTTTCTAAATCTCCCATTGCCGATAACAGAAAAAAATTACAGACAAAAGACAAGCGTACAAAAGGCATGCAGAAAATATCAAATTGATTAACATTCGTGTAACATATGCTCAGTACGCACGAAAGGAGCATGCATAAGTAAAAATTCAATCCATTACTTTCCATTTCCAAATCCAAAAGAAACTCTTACTGACGTATACCTTTAAAAGGTAATACATACCTCTTAACAATAGGTAGCCGAACTAACTCACATGCTTTCCAAAATAATGAAACCTCGGCGCACCACATCATTAACGAAACGCTGTGACCATACATCCACGAAGGAGGAAGCAAAAGTGCCCAGTGACACGCCCAGCCCGAAGGGAGAGTAACAGAGAGAGAAAGAGAGCATGAACGGGGTTTATAGGGAAAGACTTTCGCGAGCGTGGGACAATGCGACCTTCGCCGCACACTCGCGAGAAAGATAGAGAGAGAAAGAGAAAGAGAAAGAAAGAGAGATAGAGAAAGAGATAAAAAAACAAGAGAGAAGAGGTAAAAAGGAGGAGGTATATATATGCGGTCTTGTCACCGCTTCTCTCCTCGCATGCAAAATCGGCCAGATGCAGGCAACTGGGTCGGGCCGAGCGGTGTACCTCCAATTAAGAAAAACGGACTCGCACAGTCCGCGTCGCCGACGGGGAAATGATCTGGCCGCTCACACATGCGCGATCCAGAAAACGTGATCCACGATCGGAAAGCCTTATAGCCAGGGTGCGCTTATACTTTCGCAGCGAACTCCGACCTCTGCAGCGCGACTTTTCCTCTCGGCGCCCGGAGACGGAACGATTTCCGTATCGTTTGTTCGCTTGATAATGACGATGCGGATAATGAGGACGGTAATTGCTCGTTAGAGATTCTTTGGGACGAATCTTCTCGGGATTTTTATGTAAGAGGTAGATGGCGGACGCCTGTAATTCAAACGAATGGCTATTTATGACGAGTAGATTTGTATAGGATGTTGACGTATTGGTGCGTTTCTTTAACTAAGAAAATGTGAACGAATCCGGTGAAAATCGAATATTTTATTCAATTAGTTTATTATAGACTTTACATAAATAAAAGAAGAAATATAAGTTCAGGATACATGTGTTTATGTAATAAAAACGCTACACGTGGACTATAGGTAGTATGCAAAATAAACTCGTTGTCCTTTTCCTCAACTGTTGATGTCCATCCGGTTTTTCTGAATTTTTTAAAATATATTTTAAAAATTGTTATCTATTATCGAATTTTTTTAAAAACGTCGACTGAATTTTACATTCTTCAAACCGTTTTTAATAGTAAAATAACTATAATGACTACGATGTTAAAATGAAGGTTACAGGCTTTATTACCAACGTTTAGCATAATTTAGAGGAAAGTATTTTTTTTTATTGATCTAAAAAAAAAGAGCAAACTTAAAATTCATGAACAGTGTGCTTTACGGAGTAAAACTTTCAGTAGTAAAAAATTCTTTCCAACGATTTCTTTTGTAGAATAGTGATGTTGCTCAGAATATATTTCTTTCAATTATGCTTTATATTCACATCTAGTTTTAACATAAAAGTAAAAGACTATACAGATGTATCTTCATATAAGTTAAAAGTAATTTAACAAAGCATTTGTTGAATAATATAAAACCATAATAATTATATTTTTTAAATAGATCATTTTTAATTTCAGCAAAATTTGTTCAGCTTTTGTTCCAATGACAGTAATTCAATGGTGATATTTGGTAATTGGAGTTGGCATCATGAAGTAATTACCAAATTATTGACTCCAATATATTTAATCGGAATACAAGACGACGATACTTTGGAAATAAATAAAAATTTTAAAAAACGTTATATCCCTTACCAGTAAATCATACTTTGATTGATGAAATTAATTTAAATTATTTTCAATTAGCTTTAGTGAAATTAAAAAATTCATTATTTTGGGACATCCGCAGTTACTTTATCATAAAGTCCTTAGAAAGAAACAATACTTGCAAATATGCTTACGATTTCTTAAAAATCACTTGGCAGTTTAATATTTTAAATGTCTTGTTTTTGTGCTACGATCCTCAAGCACAGATTAATGTTTGGACTTTTAATCCCTATTCTACCAATAGTTCAACATTCTGGAAAAATGTGAGAATTTACAATGAAACAAATGGTCAGCTGTTCACATTATTGAAATTTACAGGCGAAATCATTGGTGAGTTATTTTTTGTTGTGCAAAAGTAAATATACCAATTTTTTAATTATTTAGTCACTTTATCAAGTAATAACTGATTATTTATTTATATTTCATGAAGATTCATTATTTTGCGAAATCATGAAGTTTGATAAGACCAAAATACTATCGAAATACCCAATAAAAGTCGCTGGTTTGGATAGCATCAAAAAATTTAAATTCTTTGGAAATAGAACCGTAAAATGGGACACTTTCGGCATGATAAAAAAAATTATTACTACAGTTTGGGAGGAGTTGCAAGCCAATGAAGTTATATTTCATTTCTTCAAAAACATATCGGGCTACATCGATTTAAGTTCCGGCAAGTCTGATGGATTTTACACACGACTATTAGGAGGCGAGTTTGAAAGTTTCGGTGTAGACGGCTATGAGCGAGGTATTTGGAGAAATGAATTAAATTTATTCTTACCAGAGAAAATATGCATTGTGACTAAACAGCAAATTATAAGTGTTTTACAACAATTGTCCAAATTAATAACTGTCAAATCTATCGTTATGTTTTTGTGTTATTCTAACGCTGTTATCATTTTATTCATTATTGCGTTCAAGCTGAAGTACACGAATGCTATAAATGAATTCGTGAGACAAATATGTGGTATTAAAACAAAGTTAACTCCCCGTGGATTCTTACGTACTGTAGCATTTTTCCTCGCCATTTTCAGTACTTTTTTGATCAGCAATTATGGACAAAGTAATTTATTGAGTGCTATATACAAAGTATCGCACATCTCGCGTTCCACTGTGAATTCTGCAAGTAATTTGATGAGAGGAAATTATACAGTTTATACAAAACACTATTTAATTCCTTTGTATAAAAACTCGCCTATTCAGGATGTAATTAAAAAAAATCGTCATTTTGCTAAATGTTCGAGTTTAATTTTGACCGAAGACAAAGTTGCATGCATTGATAAATGTTATTTTGCAAAGTTCTTTGCGTTTGAAAAAGACTTGTATCAAACATCAGAAGATATAGATAATAGAAGATATCGCACGATTATTTTCAGAGAAGATTCAGCTTTATTCAATGTATTTCAAAAGATTTACAAGAAATTGTTCGAAAGTGGTGTAATAAGTCATTTTAGACATATGTTGGAAACAGATATTTTAGATGCATTTATTGGCAAAAACATACCACTTTACTTAAAAGATGTAAAAATCTTCTTTTTTTCTTTACTCACATCTTACCTATTTGCGTCTTTGGTATTTGTAATAGAACTATTATATCCGTTAAAATTGTAAATTATTGTAAGCTTGCTTCAATAAACTGAAATGTATGGTCAATGTAAGCGAATTTTTATAAAAGCCTATAAAATCTTAATTTTAAAGAATTATCACCGTTTTATCAATATACGTCATGAATAAGTCAATTTTTAAGTTAAAATTGTCACTGAAACAAGATTTGTCTTATACTCCACCTATTCCCAGTAGTTTTTCGCTGTGAATAATTAATACTAACTGCAAAATCGTTATATCATTTCAAATTTCAATATTGCGTATCAAACATTTTTATATTACATTTCTTATTGTTCCACCGTTTTTTTATACATGGAGTTTAACGCGCACACTAAAAGTACTTAAAAAGAACAATGAACTTTTTACCAAAAAGATCGCACACAATTATATAAGATTAAATTAATTTTATTCATAAACTAATTAATTAATTCTAAATCTTCTTAAAAAGAAAACTTCGGAGAAAAGTTCTTTCTTCGTTATGACTGTACTCCTTAATGCAACGTGACATTATTCTCCCGATGCGGGAATAAGCGCAGGTGCTTATTACAGGGGGCGGCCGCTTCCGCGTGAATGTGCGACGTTTCGTCAGTGCGGAAAAGCTGCATGCGCTCACTCGGAGAGAAATTGAAGTGTGCGCGTTAAAATGCTGGCGGCTGGACGCGACGCCAGGCACGTTGCTTTATTGATTTGACTCGCGGGAGCTGTCTGCTCTCAAGCCTTAACGGGGCTTGTTCCATGGCCTGATGAGAGCCTCACGCGGAAGCTTCTTCGCGATTGAGTATGGACGTGCAGCGCCGACGCCAGGCGAGATTTTAGAGAGTGAGAGTAATTAAGAAGTTAGACTGCGTTTTTTTTTTTGCCGAATCAGTGATTACCGGGTAAGAGCGAAGAATGGGCAATTACAATGATCATACGAATAAACAGGCTGAATAGTGCGCTATTGAAAAAGTGTCTTGCGTATGAATGCATATTCAGACTATAGTATAACGATATAAAGCTTTCAAACATTTGAACCAAGTTTTGCTTCACTAAACTTCACTGAAACTGTTATATTTTTAGAAGAAAGAGTTTCCTGGTAAGAAATTGAGCATAGTTTATGCCCGAGTCACTACTATTGCCCATATTTTCTTGGTATAATATGTCGCATGGTAGTTGGGCATAGTTTGCCCATATTATCTAGATAAGCACGTGTGACATCAATTGTTTTATAACCACAAATTCAATCATCGAAATTATTTCAGTTTTGTATTATATTTTTTAAATAGTTTACCTTAATATAAAATTTGAATAATCATTTAAAAAATAAACATTTAAAAAAAAATAATAGAGTAGGTAATTATTTTTTATTTTTACTTATTGATTTTTTGCAAAAAACGACAACCGAATTTTACATTCTTCAAACAGTTTTTAATTTTAACGTAAATTTTAAATTAACTATAATTCTTACGATGTTAAAATAAAAGGGTACTATTTTTATTATCAACGTTTAGCATAATTTAGAGGTAAGTATTTTTCTTCATTGAACTAAAAAAAAAAAGTTTGAAATTCAAGAACAGTGTGCTTGGCGGAGTTTCAGTGAAACGAACCAATTCTAGAAACTCAGTAATAAAACATTTTTTCAACAATTTCTTTTACACCAATAGTGATGCTGTTCAGAATATATTTTTTTCCATTATGCTTTATATTCACATCTAGTTTTAATATAAAAGTAAAAGACTATACAGATGTATCTTCATACAAGTTAAAAATAATTTAAGAAAGCATTTGTTGAATAATATAAAACCATAATAATTATATTTTTTAAATAGATAATTTTTAATTTCAGCAAAATTTGTTCAGCTTTTGTTCCAATGACAGTAATTCAATGGTAATATTTGGTAATTGGAGTTGGCATCATGAAGTGATTACTAAATTATTAACTCCAATATATTTAATCGGAATACAAGACGACGATACCTTGGAAATAAACAGAAATTTTAAAGAACGTTATACCAATAATCCCTTACCAGTAAATCATATTTTGATTGATGAAATTAATTTAAATTATTTTCAATTAGCTTTAGTGAAATTAAAAAATTCATTATTTTGGGATATCCGCAGTTACTTTATCATAAAGTCCTTAGAGAGAAACAATACTTGCAAATATGCTTACGATTTCTTAAAAATCACTTGGCAGTTTAATATTTTAAATGTCTTGTTTCTGTGCTACGATCCTCAAGCACAGATTAATGTTTGGACTTTTAATCCCTATTCTACCAATAGTTCAACATTCTGGAAAAATGTGAGAATTTACAATGAAACAAATGGTCAGCTGTTCACATTATTGAAATTTACAGGCGAAATCATTGGTGAGTTATTTTTTGTTGTGCAAAAGTATAAATATACCAATTTTTTAATTATTTAGTCACTTTATTAAGTAATAACTGATTATTTATTTATATTCCATGAAGATTCATTATTTTGCGAAATTGCGAAGTTTGATAAGACCAAGACACTATCGAAATACCCAATAAGAGTCGTTGGTTTGGGTGGTGCAAAAATATTCAAAGTCTTTGGAAATAGAACCATAAAATATGACAGTTCCGGTATAGTTAAGAAAACTATTGCTACAATTTGGGAGAAGTTGCAAGCCAACGCAGTTATAATTAATTTCCCCGGAAACAGATCGGGCTACGTCGACGTTAGCTTCGGCAAGGCTACAGGTCTTTACACACGAGTATTGGAAGGCGAGTTTGAAAGTTTCAGTGTAGACGGTTATCAGCGAGGTATTTGGAGAAATGAATTAAACTTATTCATATCAGGGGACATGTGCATTGTAACTAAACAGCAAACTATGAGCTTTTTACAACAAGTGTCCAAATTAATAACTCTCAAATCTATCGGTATGTTATTGTGTTATTCTAACGCTGTTATCATTTTATTCATTATTGCGTTCAAGCTGAAGTATACAAATGCTATAATTGAAATCGTGAGACAAGTCAGGGGTATTAAAACAACGTTAACTCCTCGTGGATTCTTACGTACTGTAGCATTTTTCCTCGCCATTTTCAGTACTTTTACGGTCAGCAATTATTGGCAAAATAATTTGTTGAGTGCCATTTACGAAGTATCGCGCACCCCGCCTTCCACCGTGAATTCTGCAGACGATTTGATGAGAGGAAATTATACAGTTTATGCAAAACACTATTTAATTCCTTTGTATATAAATTCGCCTATTCACGATACAATCAAACCACATCACGATTTTTCTAAGTGTCCTAGTTCGATTTTGACCGAGGACAAGGTTGCATGCATTGATAAATGTTATTTTGCAAAGTTCTTGGCGCTTGAAAAAGACTTGTACCAAACACCTATAGATATACAGAATAGCAGATATCGTACACTTATTTTCAGAGAAGATTCAGCTTTATTCAACGTGTTTGAAAAAATTTACAGAAAATTATTCGAAAGTGGTGTAATAAGTCATTTTCGAAGTATGTCAGAAACAGATATTTTTGATGCAGTTATTGACACAAGCATTAAACCACTTTACTTAAAAGATATAAAAATATTCTTTTTTTGTTTATTCATATCTTATCTAATCGCGTTTTTGGTATTCGTAATAGAACTATTACAGCCGTTGAAATTGTAAATATTGTAAACGTGCGTCAATAAACTGAAATATATGGTTAGATATTCAAGCCACCCTGTATAAAAGCCTGTAAAATCTGAAATAAATAAATGATATAAATTTAAGCTATAATTTTGAATTCACCATTTAAACTTAAAATTTAGAAGAATAAAAAAGTTAATTTGTCATGCTGTTAAAAATATACAATTTTTTTAAATCGCTTTTTTATAAATTGAAACGATTCATCATTTACTTTTGCGGTCTTGAATATCTAGAATTAAATTTTATATATGCAACAGCAGTATCTTATGTGAAAATTTTCCATTTCACTTGCTAGTTTCTCCCCTTTCTGTGAATTAAAAAATCGACGTAGATTGTATATTAAAGACGCTTCGATGTGAGCACAATATACCTCATACCCGCTACTAGCGCGATAGCAGATCGCGATTAGATAGGACCAGTGCCGCCTGTCATCTTGGACACGAGGTAACTGCACGTCGAACACGCCGACGTTTTCGCGCCGCATTAAAGCCTCCTCCTATCGATGCTTCTTTTCTAATATTTCAATTTTTCTTTCGAAAAATTAGTATTGTTCTTTTTTTTTGCAATAAAATAAGTACTTCATTCTCTCGTTTGAAGATCGCATTTAAAAAGCCCACACTTGTGTTTGCATTGTACCGGATAAAAAAAAAAGATCCTTTGATTTTTTTCACCACTATCACTTCCAAGCTTTACGAGCCCGTAGGCAATAAACCGTCCCCTTATTTGTTTGAATTTCCCCTTTTTCCCGCAGAAAATGTGTAATTTTTGAAAATTACATCCCACTGGCTCATTCGTACGGAATGCCGAGTATTGCAGAAAAATGCGTTTCGCTCTTTAAAAGCGTTGCGCGCTTAATTTACGCGCGAGTCCTTGAGATTGGCAGCGCCGCGCACCTATTAATTATATCGGTGCGGTCCTTGGAGAGAAAGTGAGATTTTTGCTCTCCTTAAAAATTTTGCTCGCTTCTTGCGCGCGCGTGCGCGTCTGCTTTGAAGTGCGACCGCAAGAAAAGCCGAGGTCGCGCTGCCGCGTGTGGTTAATAAATTTTCGAAGTAACGAGAGAAGAAGTGCAAAAAACTAAGCTCCGAGCGATTAACTCTTTTTGGCGCGCGCGCGTCATAATACCTCACCCTTTTCAATGCAGCCGAGGAGAGCCCATTGCTCCGAGAAACCGATAATTAAAATATCCAGATTTACATCGCTCAATTACGCTACTTCGACTCTTAGAAATCATTTCATGTTTAAGGTGAGCTTTTATGGTAAATACTTATGCGTTCAAGTGCCTCGTGAGGATTGCTAGACCAATTATTTAATTTAAAATTAATTGTTTTTTTTTTTTTTTTTATTTCTTTCAATGTTTCCGCGTTTGACGATCGAGTGAAGATGCGTTGATTAAAAATACTTTGTTTTATTTTTAGTAATTTGTAATAAATTTTTATCCTGAGGAGTGATACTCACCTGGTCAATTTAAAAATTCAGCCTTAACGGCATTAAAAACTTTGCTTTTCTATACGCGTCAGCCGAAGAAGTGCAAACAGCATTGCGGCTAAATAAATTTGTCGGTGCTCTTCGAAAAAGCAAACAATCGGCTTGGGGGGCGCGACACATTTTATCCGTCGAAACCGTTCCCCCTCCCTCTCCTCCACAAAGGAAAGCCATGAAGAATTCATCGAGCGATGCAAGGGGATTTAAAAAGAAGCGTCGCCGTGCGCACACACACAGAAACGTCTTGGAAACCGGAAACTGCTGTGTACACTGAAAAAAAAAGAAGGGAGGGCCGCGCTCGCGCGACAAGAGACTCGGGAGGCGCTAAGAGCATCGCCCGCCGAGGACGGGACAAAGAAGAAAAAGGAGATGACGCGGGGAGGAGTCGCGGAAGATTCTCGGCGATCCGTACTCTCTGCGAAGGGAGGGAAGTGAAAATCGAGGGGACAGTCTGCAGTGAGTGCGCAGTTTGGCTAGGGGGGGCCTTTTTAATTCGCGAATTATTTCTTATCTTTCTATTCGAGAAACGCGATTAAATGCGATCCAGTTTGTGACGATAGCCACGTGCAAAAAGGGTCCTAAGTCCCTTTTACAAAGGTCCCTTTTTGCACGTGGCTATTCAAATAGTCAAATTATTTTGCTATATATGCCATATAAATTTCAGTGAATTGATTAATTATTTTTGACTTATCATGGAAACCAATTTAAAAAGTATATTAAAAAAAAAACGCGATTGAATGTTTAACGACGAACGAGCCCCGTTCAACGGATTTCTTTTCAATGACTTCGAATAAAAGAAAATCCTTTTATAAACTTTTTCTGCTGATGTCATAGAAGTAATTAAACAAAAACAAAAAAAAAGTTTCTATTTTTGTTATCTTCTATAGTGGGTGACCGACATGAACGAAAGGAAAATTTAATGTAATTTGTTTCAATTTAAAAGATTGAAAGTTAATTTTTCATTATTTTTTTTTAATTTAACAAAGAGGATTTTTATGTTCGATTGTATAAATGGCTTCGGTCGAAAGGATGGGCTTATAATTGTCATTCGCGACTGAAAATTTAATTTATTTCGTTTTGCGCGTGTGAAAATTGCAATATCATTGCACATTAGTACGTATGAAAGTCAGCATTAAAATTCATACAATTTTAACATTCCGCTTAGTCAGACCTGTCGGGGAGCTTTCAAGTATATTATCGCGTGTGGACACGTTGCATTGTCACCACAATAAACGCATCGGAATTATGCGTATCGGAAATTTTTATGGGTTTCGTTATTAAATTTTATAGTTTTTTCTTTACATCGAACGAAAACGAAAGTTTACACGTACTTTTCACAGGCGTACGTACAGCAAAACGTAATAAAAATCAAATAAGCGTGCATTCGACAAATGTAAATTTTTTGTCATCACTCTCTGTTGACACTTTTAGATTTACATAAAATATTCAAGAGGTTTATAATAAGCAGTCAATAAAAAATCAATTCAACCAGCAATAGAAACTCGCGAATATCTTAAACAGTAAATAAATCAATAAAAAGCTCTTTGTACATGCTTTTTAATGATTGAAATTGATTTCAAATGATGTACATCGTTTTCCAAAGAATAATAATTTTCTACGAAATGACTGTAGCGCTCTTAATAGTTAATTAAAAAATAATTAGATAAAATTACTCTAAAGCTCTGAAAAATTGAGTCAAATAATAATGAAATGGTCATACCTATATAGATACGATGGGTTTGAAATTTTTTTTATAATTAATTTATTACAAATTTAATGTAATTTAACTGTATAACTTTAAAACATTTACAATAATTTATTTTCATTCATCTTTAGGTAATTATGTGGGGCCACATTTAAAGGTCTTGGATCCCCTTAAAGAGAAGGAAGAAATTTAAAGAGTTTAACATATTAAATTTTTTCTTTATTCAAACGAGCGGTAAGCAACAACAGCACGCAAAAGTTCGAATAGGATTTGCATGTGATG
>JAWWEP010035322.1:2154-13299 GCA_035582995.1 Sycophila quercilanae | reverse complement strand
GACGTCGAGTCATCCAAAAATGAAGTTGTAAATCGGCTGCAGTTGTAGAAGTCTTCAGAATGCCAGTATCTGAAAAAAATTTTTTTCAACTTAAACTAGATGAATTTTCCCGTACCATGATCTAGGATCTTTTGAAAATATTGAAAATTAAAAAAATGGCAGCGTTTTGGAAAAAAAAATCAATTTTTCACAAAAAAACGCTCGTTTTTTGCTCGGCAAATTTGTATTTTTTGAAATATCAAAAAGATCCTAGTTCATGGTATGTAGAAACATGTTATGAATATTTGAGCAAAATTTTAAAACGATTCGTTAATTTTTCTTTGAGCTAGAGCTGCAGCCGATTTACAACTTCATTTTTGGATAACTCGACGTCGGAGCGTATAACTCGGCTTACAGTGGATATTTTTTCATTAAATTATGTGAATTAACTTGTTAATAGTATCTAAATATATTCTTACAATTTTAAAATATTTGAACCGCATGATTTTTTTGTATGAGTCCCGGAAAATCACCTCAATTTTCAGCCCGAGAAACTAGACTAGCCCCTTAAATAAATAATTCTCTTTCTGTATTAATTTCATCAGTTATCAATTATTTCAATATTTATTTTATCACTGTGAAAAAAGTATTGTAAAAATTACTATCTCGGTTCGGGAACGTTACTATTAGACTAAGATCATCTCATCAAATAAAAATTAGCATACTTTACAGTAAAAATACTATTTAATAAAGTTTATTACGTTTATGGTAAATTTTATAGTAGCATTATGATAATTTTTATCTGAGGGTTCAGTTTATACTCACGTTTCCAGGCAGATATAAGTTTTTTTTACAATACTTATTTTTTTTCTAGGTATACTAGCTGGACCTATTGTATTACAAGAGTTTTTTTCGGTTTTACTACAATATATATCATTTGCTATTTACACAATAAAATTAAATAGTCGAGTAAAATAGAAAAAAATTAAAATCTTTCAGAACCTCATCATAAACTTGTATCATTCCTAAAAAATCGGATCAGATTTTGGAAGATTATATTTTACTCTAGTGCTCAAAGCATGACACATTAAAATTGAGCTTTTCTTTGTCAAATGCAACGAAATGGCCTTTAGTTCGATATTTTTTGCTCGTTTCTCTTTATGCTTATAAATTATTTATTATTATATATTTATTTTGCTTTAAAGTGAATTTAATTACAGCCTTATAACTGTAACGCAGAAAACGCATCAAAGTACAGTTTCAGCTTGAATTCTGGTTTGCGGAAAAAAGCCGCACGCGGATATTGGGCGGTGCCGGCAGTAATGAAAAAAGCTGGTACCCGAGAAACAATTTGACGTGAAATCGGGGAGGGAATCCCGCGTGTGCGCGCCATGTCGCTCGGGGGCGTGCGCGCAGGGAAGTTTCCTTTGATGAAAAAAAAGGAAGAAAATGATGGATCGCCTCTCGTTACAACTCTCGCTTCGGTCGAGGTACTCTCGAAGAGTCGCTGCGCTGCCAGCGGCTGGTGTATAGTCTATATACCTATACCTGCATGTATATATAGTTACAGTAGTATGTGTCTGTATATACGTGAAAAGCGTATAATACGCAAGGATCTGCCCGGTGATGGATCGAGCTTTAGTTTTTATTTATTTTAAAAAAAGGAGGCGCGAGTTCGCTGTCGTTGCGCGGAAGATGCATGGGGTATATGCATTGCGCCAAAGTAAAGGCGCGCAAACGCCTCTTTGAATTGTTCGTTTCGAAGAATTACAACTATTGCGGTTTTTTTTTTGTTGCTGGCTCGCTTTTTTGTACTTGGCTTTAAGCATGACAGAGTATGCGAGGGGGAGTCGTTCTTTTTATGCACGTTGCACTGAATTCGAGAGAATTTTCACGACATAAATGATGGGCTTTTAAAGTATTTAGCGATCGGAGCGAGTTCCCTCTTAGTCGACTAAAGATCTTTGCATTTAAATGAACAAATAAAAGTAATACCTTCGAAACTTTAGCGGATAGTAAAATTCTCTGCTTTCCCATTTCCCTTTTTCTTACTTATATATAAATTGATAGAGAAGAAGTGTTTGAAATTAAATTAACATTTGAAAGGAGAAAAAAAAAATAGCTTTTCTTCTCTGGGTATTTCGGCTTTTACATTTTAAGAAGCTGAAATGTACTTTTAAAAAAAGGAAAAATTGCCTTAATTTTTGTGAGATTATAATATAATACTCATTACAGTATATATCTAAATGTGAGAAAAGCTGATGTTTCTTTTTTTTATAAAAAAGATTTAATCTTTATACTTTCTAATCTATCAAAAAAAGAAAATCTCCTTTCTTAAAGGAAATAATTTTCTATTCCTTCTAATTAAAATAGTGTTCAAGTAGTATTTTCTGCCAAAGCGATTTACTCTTCCCCTTTTGTCGTGTTTTTTTCTTCTCTCCGCGTGCTTTAATAACAACGAAAAGAGGAAAAGGGTTTAAGCAATTGAATAATAAATAGGAGAAAAAAAATGGGGGTACATTCCATTCGAAGTAATCGTTCAATAAAACTCAGCGCAGCCTCGCTTTAACAGAATTACACGGAAGGGAAGGCTATACAGAAAGGCATTCCCTCTGACAAGCGAACGAGATCCGTCAGATATACGTGAAAGGCCGAGAACAGCCGTCGTCGGAGCTTTAACGGTGGAGAGGCAAAGTTGAAAAGACAAAAAGGGAGCTGGAAAACCGCGCGGGGAAGATTCAAAGAGGCTGGAAGGGGGGCATAAGGACGTTTATATTGGCTCTGGGCGCGCGTGTTTTCGAGCCCCGACGATTAGGAGCTATCGCGACATTTCGCGCGCTTACCCGACGCACTGATTTATGCCTAATTGACATTCTCCCTCTCCGCGCGCCCCCGCGGACTGCGTGACGGCGGAGCCTCGCCGCGTTCCGATGGACGCGCGATGCGTAAAGTTGGCAGCCCGGAGAAGAGAGCGAGAGGAGGGACCTTGAAGCGGGGGAGAAATTGAGATTGACAGTTAATTTCGTGCCGGTTTCAGGCGTTTGCTCGGCCGCGCGCATACACACACACACACACACACACACACCCCAACGACAGCGCGCGCCCGAAATTTCCGAATTGGCCTTCCGCTCCGACGACGGGAGAGAGAGAGGAAGGGAGTTGCACCAGGTTCTGCTCGACTCTCTGTTAAGCGGACGAACACGCGAACGCTCTGTCGCAAGCTGCCGCAACCTACCACCCTCCTCCCTCTTCCCCTTTTACGCGTATCACTTTGCATTTCACGCGGTGGCCTGCGTTGCCTATACACATCCCTCTCGCCCACGTGTATACTATTAAAATTTGCCCTGCAGACTGCGCAACGGCCGGCGAGCTCGTGGTAACGCGCCTAAACGAATTTGCAAGACACGCGGCATTTCGCGAAAAATAAACTTTGCTTTATTGAAGACTATAGTAAAATTCAAGGCGCTTCGCACGTTCACTTTGCTGTTTCTGCTATTTATTACTAACACTTAGTTGATATATAAATTCTTACGGAATATTTTTGAAATAATGAGAAAGGGGATTTGATTCTTGACTTTTTTTGTCTTTACTTTTATACATCTGTGAATTGGAAATTGTTAAGAAAAAGATAAATAGTAAAGGTAAGAAAGGAAAAAACTAAATCTCGTTTTTATGAAAATTTCAAAAATGTTCCAGAAGAATTTGTTTCAGGTGGATGTACGTCAGACTTGCCTCGAGGCGTGGCGCCTTTTGATGGAATATTGAAATTTTTCAATAATCAATACTTATTTCTTCTTTTTTAAATTTAGCGTTTATCAAGAAAGATTTAACAAATAAAAAATACCTACGAATGTGCAGACAGTGCATCTATATCGCCGTGCATGATCAACGTATGTTATCTTTGTAACTAAAGTTTTATTTGAAATAAAAAATATACGGTTCGTTCGTTGATTATTTTCTATTATTTTTAATATTCTACCAATATTATTTTCTAATATTCTACCAACATATAGTTGTTACTGAGGTCTTAAAAGAATGTTCGTGTAAGGACTCAATTCTGTTTTATTAATCTAATAAAATCCGTGAAGTTTCGTGCACTCAATATATGTAAGGGGTTACATCACTTTGGGCGTCTCCAAAAAATTGATTTTTATTTTTTGTCTTGATATACTCTATATAACTACATACTAAAATGAAATGCCGTTACTTTTCATTCACTATACCAAAAGTAATTCAATTTTTAAACAAATGAATCGTTGCTTCAATAAATATTCTTGAAAAAGCAATTATTTTTTCGGAAGTTAAAAATTATAAGAACAAACCTTCATCTTTACACAATTCTCCTTCGAAAGGATATCTAAAAGACAATAAAAATATAATTGCTTTAAATAATCTTCGAAATAATTGAAAAATTCGAACTTAATTTTATTTTCCCGTTAAACCATTTTCAATTTTGACGTACATCATTCGACCGGATATTATATTAACCCTTTAACCAATAAAATTAGTCTTCCAAAAGTTTCACAACATCCAGCCATAATTCCTTTTAAGGCAGGGTAATATTTACAATGAAATAAATAAAAACTAAATTTTGTTTCAAGAAGCCTCCATAATAGAAATAAATACGTTTTTCTACAAAGGCACTTGAAAATCTTTATACAGAATCGTAAAAATTACTATAGCCACCGTAAAAATAGATGCGTTTCTGCACAAATTCACTCGAAAATCGAAAATCGTTACATGAACTATTACAATTCGAGCGAGCGAGGGAAAAAAATAGGCATGCTTGAAAACCCGCGGCGGACAAAAGTGCAAACTACAAGAACTATAAATTTCAGCTCGCGACGCGGCTGCATTTTACCGTTACACCTACAATTGCTCGCTCCGTAAAAAAAAAAAGTTACATTCCAGGGAGTAAATTATAGCTACGCACGACAAGTAAAGAGAGTGCGGGATTGAGCGCTGAAATTTCCAGGTCTCTTCTGACCTGAAGCTTGTTTTTTTTTCTCTCTCTCGATTTTCCGACATTTTCTAGAACTCCGGGATAAAAAAAAACGAGCGCTCGCAAAATTACCGGGCGAGTGTAAAATAGCCGTGGCAGAGAATTGCGCGCGCGAGAGAGACGGCGAGTGCAGGGGGTCCCTTTTAAAGCGGAAGGCCGCATTACCGGCCTGGAATTGAGTTTGAGCCCGCGCTCGATTTACGCGGCTTCCTATATGCCTTCTTACCCCCCCGGAGCTCCTCTTCTGCGTGGGGGGGCTACTGGCGCGTCTTTTCAGCTTTTCTATCCATCGCGCTCAATGGACACGAGGGCCGTTTAAGCGGCTCTCCTTTACTTTGCCTCGGCGGCGAAAAAAACACACAGCCGCTCTGAATTATGCCTCCTGCCGCGGTAGAGGCGCGCGCCGAGTTCGCGTACGACTACAAATTGCCTCGAGAGCACTTATCGCATGATGCGCAAATAGGCACGCTTTTTTCTCTCCTGCCTCAAATCGTTCAGTTTCTTTTTACAGATAAGCACATCGTGTAATTGATGCAAGGTCGTTGGTGCGCCTGCAAAACCGGCACGAGAAATATTATCGGGTCTTTAAAGGTATTCGCTGCTATTATTTCCTTTCGGTTATCTTTTTATATATTTACCTTGAATACATGTATTTTTCTTATCGAGAATAAATGTTCATTATACATTCAGATAGTTTTTCTTTTATTCTAGCGATGATAAGCTCGCCAAATTAATAATTGAAAGAGAAAAGTTGAATTTATTTTTAAATTTTAAATTAGAATTGGCATATTTAATCTGGTAGTAAAGTTAATTATTTCTATTCGTTAATGTGTTAATTAAATACGAACTTTTTTAATCAAAATCAATATTTAAATCGCATTTAAAATATTTGTAATAAATTATTATCGTAAGAGTTCAAAAATTGATAATAAAATATTTTTTTATGAATAAAAACTGTTAGATAGCTTCATCATTATTATGATGATTTCCTTATTTGCCAAGTTTTGTATAATTTTATAAATGGTTCTCATTTCGTTGATTTATTTAAATTTAGAACTTTTAAACAACTATAAACTTGAGGAATTTCCGTAGCCTCACAAAGCAAAGTATACTATATGGTCTTAGAAACTTTACTTTTGCGCTTTTATATTGCATTATTTTACTATATAATTAATATAGCCCGTAGAACATCAATAAATAATTAATTAAAAAAGCGTAAATATAAAATTTGACTGTAGTGTCAATTTAAAAACATAATAAGAAATAAGAACGCGTGATTAACAAACAAACTAGCCTTAATGTATCTACCAGGGTATATGAATATCCGAATGATTAATTTTCTTTTGTAAATAAAATATTTAAATATTTTACCATTTTTTCACCAGTACTTTCAATTCTTCAATTATCTTGCATTACGACGATTGCGTTAAATGTATTCATAACTTTAAGCGGGCGATTCGCCAAGACAGCTAGAAAATGATCGCCTCTCGCGAAAGAACTATCCCGAGGCGGTGCTGCAAACTCGCTCCGAAATTTGTTTTTCTGAATTTATATTCTCCAACGCGCCTCGCTCCTTCGTTATTTGTGTGGCGACCCTCGAGAAACAACGGAGGGAAATTTCCGCCCTTCTACTTTCGTGCAAGTCTCCCTCCCTCTCTCTCCATATTCGCGTGAAAGTCTCGATTTCCACTGGGTATTGACGGTCAAACAACACGGGCAGAGCACCTTTCGCTCTGAAAGCAAGGAAGATTGTTTTTTTTCCTATTTTCTTTTCCGGGAAGGGGCCGATCGAGTCAAGTGCGGGGGTGCGAAAAAAAAATTCGATATTTTTTGTTTTATCTCATCTCCATTGACTTTGTCGTCGGGACGGCGACTGCGCGTCTCTGGCGAAAAAGTGGAGGCAGCTTTTTGCGCCACCCGCCCCTTGTGTATATGCGAATGAAAAAGCCCATGGGTGGCTTCGACGAATCGACGCTGAATTTGCTCGTCGTAAATTTTCTCGCGAGTTAATGCCGCGATCGTAAATGGAGAAACACGTCATCGCGGGCTTATATATGAAGATATACGGCGACTGGTTCCACCGCGAGTGGCCTAGACAATGTCTAGATAGCGAATATTAATTTTTCCTTGCGGAGCCCTCGGGATATTTCGTAAATCAAATATGAGCTGAAAAGATAAGAAAATAATGATTGCTATGTCACATGCACGTATTTTCACTGCTTCGTCGGCTGATTCAAAGTATGTTTGTATTTTATTATTTTATTTTTAAAATTTCCTGTTATAAACATATGCGTAATATAATGGTATTTTTGTTTTACAATGCGTAACATAAATGGTATTTTTTTTACCTTCTGAAATCAGGGAAATATCAGGTGATTTTTGTATAAACCCTGGAAATTTTAAACTGCTATATTATTATAAGTTAATTATCAGCCGGTATGCAATTTTATTATTGTTTTGAGTTTAAATTTACATTTTTTGAATTCGAACACGCCGATGAAGGTTTTATCGTGTACGACTTTTAATGTTTTTAATATTTTCGTTTTTGCCCGCAATTGCAAATAAATTGTTGTTTTGTTAAGGTTATTTTTAATAATATTCTAAATTTGTATGTTACTGACGATCTACGTAGTGAATAGTTTTAATACGTGAGGAAATTTTTTTTTGGAAAAATCAGTATATTCATGTATTAAACATAAAATGTTCCTTTTTTAATGTAATTAATTATCAATTGCAGATCGCATGAAGGTAACAAACTCGTCATCGAAACGTCGTCATATAAAATAAATTAACTTATTAAAATAATTACCACTTCTATATCATTTAAAACATTTCTTATTTTTTCATAGATTTTTATTTTACGTCTATATCCTTATAAAATAGTAACTTATATTTCTATTAACTAACAATTGTTTTCAGCATAATAATACCAAATATGTTAGTCAAATATTTTACTCTCATTATTATATTAATTTATTAATTCGTCTCATGAATTAAATTTAAAAAAAAAACGGGTAATTCCGTATATAGACTTTTCAACAAAACTATATTCAGATTAGCGTAATAGCCCTAATGAAAATGAACATTTCTTCCACAGTAACTCACACCCGCAAACTTTTTTTTTTTTTTTAAACAAGATAAAAAAGTTTTTCTCTTAAAAAAAGTTTGCAAAGAATTTAAGTACTCCGCTCGCTAATTAACCAAGACTTTCGCCTTCATCCTTCCCGCACCTTCTTGCGGGACACTACGCTCGATTATATAAGCTTGAGCGCAACAGCCTCCGCAGGTCTCTATCCAACAAGTTTGATTCACCTTGGCCTCGGCGACTTCGTTACACATTAAGCTTCTATATACATCTCTCTCTCTCTCTCTCTTTCTCTATCCCTCTCCCCTCTCTCTTACCCTCAAACATGCACATAAAGGCGATCCTCGAGCGAAATTCATAAACAGCCGGTTTCCGGCTTGTCGCCCAGCCCACGAGTCTGGAAAGCGAGTGTGTAGGAGGGTGGGCGGCAAACCTTCTCCCGAAACTTGCCTAATTGCTTGCGAACTCGTCGAAGCGCGATTTCCTTCGGGCTCGATTAGATGGCTTTGCCGAACGAATGCGCTCGACGCACTTACTCTCTTGCCGTGTGTATTCAGCCACGAGAAGAGTCTCGACGAGAAAATTGCCATTTTCGCGAATTTTCCCTCTGACGTGGCCTCGTCATCGCCCCAGTCTCGCGCCATCCGACCTTGATTAAACGCAATAAAACGGCCTACCACCGGTTTATTCGCGCCTAATGATATCTTTGGGGAATCGCCGTGGTAACCCGATATTTTAACGCCTAGACGCGCCTAATAAGGTTTTGAATTATAAAAGATTTTTTTTTTATGCTCTAATTTCTTTAAAACTTTCGAGTCGCCGAGAGGTTTTATAAACAATCTTTTATATATTTTATATAGAGCCACGACTCGAGCGGCTCTATTCTTCAAACAAGCCGATATTTATTCTGAAAATAGCGGCGCGGGTCTAGTCGAGTCTTTTCGCTAATATTGATTTTAGCTTAAAGTAAAGTGGGCTCCGACGTTAAATATCGGGTAACTTATTAAATTCAATATAAGAATCTCGGGGAGTGTTCTCTCTTACTTTGCATGTAAAATTTCTTTGCACCGAGGGAAAAATAAAAGTTCATGGCCGACTGTCGGTTCGGCGAGAGATATTATACTACTGCCGTCCCTCTTCACCGAACGTCGAGAGATTTTCTGAATTTCAAGTGCCTTCCATGTACTCGGAAAATATTTATTCCGCGCCCCTTTCAATAAAACGGAACGAGGAGCGGTTATGGCGCGCGCGGATCCACGCAGATAGTCGCCTCATTTTTCGCGTTTACAAAGGATACAAAAAATCGGATGTAATACACGCAAAGTGCTCAATTTCAGTGGTGTATCGTGTATTATTATATTTATTAACCCTTTGTCGTATACTATTTATTTACCAAAGAATATAAGTGTGATTCATTTATCTAAACGAGTTCTTTTATAATGTACATCTCCTGATGGAAAATTTATCAGAAATTTACTAGAATTATAATTAATTTGTAGGTGATCGGTTAATTTATGATTAAAACTCTGACTACATGGAGGACAAAATGTTCAGTACGGTCCATTTATTAGCTGAACACATTATATACATAACGTAACCTACTTTGTAAAGGCTACAAAGTTTATAGGTTCAGTCAATAGTTTTTACTTGATTTCATTTAAAACTACTGAAATGTTTTTTCTACATAAGTGTAGTGCTATTCTTATCAGAATGTGATAAACTTTCTAGTGAAAAGATGGTGACTAATATTTAGAAGTTATTTTTCAATGATGACTCATTACCGTATGAACTTTAATTAAAGCACAGTGCAGAAGATAAAATCCTAACATCGGAATCCCACAATCGATAATGTAGCAGCAACATATTCGCTCAGTTACCAGATTCTCCAATCTCTAATCACCAAATTTTCTTATCATAGATTCTGACCAATTTATAGTAAAATATTTGGTTAATCTTAAATCAGAATTAAAGAGCCGATCAGAAAAAATGTTTAATGTTATACGATAAAGCAAAATAAGATTTGTAAAAAAAAAGAATAGTTCAAAAACCAAGAATATCGCAACTCCGAGGGCGAATTTGCAGATTCCTTATTAAAGTCTTAGTGCGAACGGAAGGACTGAGAGAAAATGAAGGGGATGCGGAGAGCGTAAGGAGATTTGTCGTCGATACGCGGATGTATGCGCATTGAATTTATTGTAGCATCCCCCCACTTCGTCGCCAATTTGCCTGGCAAATCGAGAGGAAAATCCGCTCTGAATATTATACGAAAAACGATATTACCTACGCTTCCCCGTATTATCTCCATCTGTAATTGCTTCCTCGTGTCGGATATTGAGCCGCCGCTATAACAGACGAGAGAAATTCAGCCTTTAACATATTGCATTATGGAACGCGATCTTCCTTCCCTTTTTTTTTTATGTCAAAGTAATGGAATTCTATGCAAATCTAGAGCATGATATTTCTTCAGAAACGCCAGCTGTTGAACAATGAGACGGAGTAACAATCTTTTCCCCAGCATCCGACTTAATTAAGCGTAAAGAGTTGTAGCAGATTATCAAAGCGGATCCTGGAACTTAATGAAAAATTTTGCGCGAAAGAGAAAAAGGAAGAGAAGGCTTATATTTCACGCTCCAGGCTACTGAGTAACACTCGCGTCAAAGATAAGAAAAGAAGCAAGAAAATTAAGCAAAGGGCCTGCGCGCGCGCGCGACCCCTCGGCGCTCAAGAGTTGCTTTCCCAACCCTCCCGCGATAAAAGATTTTTTAAGTCTCGCTTAACGGAGGGAGGGTAAAAAACTCGCAAATTCATCGCTTCTGCCGTGCAGCGGGGCTGCAAGGGGCAAGCGCCGCCGCCGCCTCGTCGCGAGGGACAAGAAAAAGGGAAAAGAGCGCGCCTGCGTCGGCGGCTTCTCGGAGAGCGGCGTAGCAGCCCTTATAATTGGCAGGAGGGGAGTTTCTTTCCCCGGGGCTGACTTCTCGAAGTCTCTCGCCCATCACCAGCCCGCCTACGAAATCATTTGAACGACAGAGTGGTCTAATTTAGATTGACTATTAATTGCTGCACGCCGTTTGCGAGGCGG
>JAWWEP010035311.1:0-13300 GCA_035582995.1 Sycophila quercilanae | reverse complement strand
GGGTTCAGTTGTCAAAAACCGATCAGTCCGAATGGTCGTTGTTTATACGAGAATAAAAATGATAAAATGCAACGAAAGTGTCCTTTTTTTGTGTGGTTAATTTTCCTCGCGTGTTTTTCCTGAATTTGTCGGGAACAAATACTAATGATAAATTTATTAAAAACAGTACGTCATTTTTATTTTGTACACAAAATCGAAATTCTACTTGCAAGTAGTCTATCATCGACTTTACCATAGCGAATCTGTAATGTACAGCACACGATAGAATTTTTCCGTCTGGAAGTATAGGAGCAAGTTTATTGCGGCAATTCGAACCAGCCAAATTTACGAAGCATCAGGAGTAAGTATCCGCAGTCCCCGCCCTTTTCACCTCGAAATTATGAAAATGGCGCATATTCCACGTATGTGCGCGGGGTGCCGGAGGGGAGGGGGAGGAAGGGACGAGGGAGTCGAAGTTTCGCGCGAACCGATATGCGAGGCGCTCGTCGACGGCTCCCCAGGAAGCACTTTGGATAATGGCCGACCGAAAACCTCCACCGTACACCCCCAACTCTCGCAGCCACCCCCCTCGTAAGTTCGTCGCCACTATCATCCCTCCGGTGTCTTCGGCGCACCATTATACGAGGCAAGTTTCTTTAACTGGCCCGTTATACCTTGCTTAAGCTCGTTCTTGGACAGCTTCAACCCTATACGTAGGTTCGGGACTTGTTCCGGCGCAAGTACCTGCACCATCTTATAATGAACTACCGATTTCGCTGAGTAATCTACGAGATTTTACGTACAGTTCACTTATTTATTTATTTTTAATAGGCACTTTTTTCACTTAATTCCATCAACACCTTGTATGTATAAAATAATTTTTTTCAGGTTGATGACAAAAGGAAAAAAAGCATAAAAGCGAAGTTTGGCTGTACTCATCTGTATCTACTTATGCTATTATTAATAATCCCAGGAGATCTTTTACTTATTTTATTTTTAACAAGGATTTTTTTAATTGATTGTATTCGGCACCTTCTACTCATATATAAATAAATATGTAATGTAGGTCACCATCATTTTTTTCAGGTTGATGACAGAAGAGAAAAAAAGAAATAAAAACGACGTCTCACCGCACACGCCTGTATCTACTGACGCCCACATCGTAATCCAGAAAAATCTTTTTCTAAGTCTCCTTTACATCAATGTCCTAAAAGAAATTTCAGAAACAATCATCCCTCCGTTTTCAAACATCAGAACGTCCCATTATAAATTTATAAATTCGCCTAAAATTGGATGACTTAAGCATCAAGCTTTGGAGAGTTTCTCCCTCCTCCCTTATAAAATCTGCAGGAAAGCAAGCAAAATGTTTATGTTAAAACCGTATCTTTGTAATAACTCTGACCTCCCGCGATTTTGATCCGCGCGCAGATGGCCGGCGGTCGCTACGCGAAAGTACAACCTTAAAGTCGCGAACGTGCCCGGAATACCCGACGGCTGGGCAGCGGCATAAATTTTCGGCTCTGCGAATCCGAGCCCCGAGGTCCCCGTGGAGAGGGCTCTATTTCCAAATATAAATTAGACCAAAAATTTTTACAGATGGAGTGGGTAGGAACCGCTTTTTTTTGCTCTCGCCGCTGGAGCCTCCTTGGGAAAATATAAGGAGCCGCGGGGCGACGAATTTTGCCGGGTAAGTATATGGAAACGGAGAGGCATGCTTTATCCTAACTTTCGCTGACTATATAATCCGAGAGATGAATTTCGGGATTTTAGTTTTCTTTGAGCTACCTACCGGCGAATCTCCTCTCTCACGCCGCGCATATCAATTTTGGATATATTATATTATGCATAATCTGCATATGCAATATGTATTTTGACTAATAATGCTGTTGAATATTGATGGTAAACGCAGGCAGACCGGAAGCTTTTTTTTAATCCGGGTGAAATAAAATTTTTTGCACTCGGCTGACCAAACCTTTATGTATATCCCTTGTTTTCCGCGTTTGCGTTCTCTTAATGTAAAATTCATTCATTCGGTGGATAGAGAGACTGATATAGATAAAATAATATAGAGATGTAAGGGGCGAAATGCAATGGTTTACATTCATTTAACAAAAGGTATTTGAATATTAATGTTAATCAATTTAATTAGTGAATTTCGCTGAAATGTATGATTAAACGCTTCCATTTATTCGGATCTGCGCAATGTTCTTGGAACACGGAAACATTAGAACCCAGAGGTGAAACAAGAAAAAACATAGTACCTACGGTTTGTATAGAACCTTGTGCTCGTGAGTACTTATCTCATCAAGCGTCACGGCAGGTTGAGCCGTCGTAATATCGCGGGGATTCGACGTGGGAGCAGAAAACGCAAACGCAATTACGTTGATATCTAAAATGAGATTTTTCGACTGCTAAAACGAGCCATTCAAATAAAAATTATATAACAACGAAATTTGTAATGTATCACAAAAAGTTTTAATAAAAAATAAAAATAAAATTCAAGTACATTGAGAAAATAACTACACGAATAGATTGGAAATGTAAAAATTACCTATAGTCAAGGAATGATCAGGGTATTCTTTGAATTCTGACAATTTTTACTAAGTTCGTGGCAATTTTTAGCTAAGATTCGCGTATCTTTGAATTAAAACTTTTCTTTTCTCAGTGAGTATACATATATAATCTCCGTTTTTTAGCCAATTAAACATTTATCCCGAGGCAAACTAATATTAATCAGTCGAAGTCGAAGTTCTGGCGAATTTGGAATCGATGTAAAGGCAAACATGGAGGCACCGAGCAAGTAAAGACGAGCGTGTAGAGGACTCCGCGGTTCGTAAGACCGACGAAAGGGCAAAGGGACCGCCGAGAGTTAAGGCAGCTACGTCGGTCCGGTGGCTTAATTAGAGATATTCGATTAATCCGCGGTATCATCGGCAATCTAGGGCCTCGCCTTCGCGGCGTTCCCGTGCTTCTCGGTAAAGGGCAAAGCTACACGCGAACGATGGTTTCACCGTAAGTCACCTACTGAGGTCCCTTCGTCCCTCTCTCGCTCGCCGCCTCTGCTCTCCGGCTTGCCAGAGCCAATTAGCAGCATCGGCCTATTGACGCGGGGAACGGTAACCGTTTGTGTGCGCGAGCGTCGGTTTCAGGTAAACTCGACCATTCCTCTCGGATCGCAGTAGTGCGGTATCGTTCGATTTCTGTGTGTGTGCACGACCGATCGCCTCAGCGTGCAATGTCGCGGACTGATTTCCCCACCTCTCGCCAACTGCTTTGATCCTCGCTATGAGCTATGTCCTGCTACTACTGTATTTTAAAGTTTTTTAATTTATTTATATGAAATATTTACTCAATTTCTGGTTTAATTTATTTATTTCTTTATTTAAATATTTCAACGGACCTTATAGTCCTTTATAGAGATGAAACAACTAAAGCTAGAAATAAACTAATGTAAACTTAAAACTAACTTAAAATCTACATGTGATCGATTGAAGAGAATTTTTAAATGGTCCGATAGGATAAATAATTTATGATAAAATATTTACAAAATTTTTATGGTACGAAAGTGCTTGATAATCGATTAAATAAAAATTTATTTCTTTATAAGAATATTTTATTTTAATTAAATATCATCATTACTATAAACATTATATTCTACTTACAAAATAAATTACTTCATAAAGTAAAAATAATGGCTCGAGGCGAAGCTAGAACAAGATTATCATGAATCGGAGAAAAGCAATGGGAATCGGTTAGTCCCGATAGCATTTAATTCGAGACACGCACGCGAACAAATTCGGCTTAGACAAGATTGATTCAATTTATAACTTCGCTAATTGCTCAATCTTTTGCTTATTATCGCGCATTTGTAACACTGGTTCTGGCGTAGCCTCACCTCGCCGGGATTCCGCCGCACCGAGCTTTATTAATTAACATATATTGCGCAAATCCTCGGTCGATCGGTTCGTTCTCTCCGGACCGGATTTTCCTATAATATCGACCCGTAAATCAAACATGCCTGTTCGCAATTTAAATCGATTGATATTTCAAAAAGAAAAATGGTCTGCTAGCCTTCTCGAGAGCTGCCTCGAACGATTATACGCCCGCTGGTGGGAGGATCCGTTTGCACTCGAGCCGATCTCTGTCATTATGCGTCGCCATTTTTTCATCACGCGGCGTCGCTACCTGCCCGCCTGAATTGCTTGAGAATACTCGTTAACAAGATAATTAGAGGCTCTCTCGTCGGTTGGCCTTTTGCGCGAGCAGCGGACTGGATTTCACGAGACCGGAAACCGACGCGGATAATTAAATTTTTTTTTCGACTCCGAAGCTCGGAGCTCGTGTGACGCGGCACTTTATTTATTTTCTCATACGCGCGCTTACTTCTTTCATGCTCGATACGAATTTTTAATTTTCGCCTCGAGTTCCTCTTTTTTTTTCTCCCTGCGGCTTTAAGTGTGCGGATGAGCTCTTCTTCACAATACGCGCAACAGTAAATTATTTCTCGCCCGTTGAAGTGCTTAATTAAATTTAACCTTTTCCACGAATACCAAAATATTTATTCCTGGCAAAAACGTACAATTAAGTTAATTCATGCGAGTACCATGAGAATTATTATCAAAATCTTTTTATCGAACCATTTTTCAATTGTATGATAAAATTATTCTCCAAATTTATCCAACGAACATTTTACTAAATTTAAAACAGTCGCAGAGTTTTCACTGTAAATTAGTGAAATATCGCTACGACTTTACAGTGAAAATTCACTAATTATAATAAATAAACTAGTGAAATTTAGAGTGCAGCCCTTAATTCAATTTTAAATAAACTCCATTTTATTTTTAACTATTACATATTTTTAATATATAATTTTTAAGCGACTATATTTGAATGGAATAAAGAGAAAGGGAATGAAAAATAAATTTGAGAATGAATGAGACGATAAAAAAATGTTCATCATCAGAGGTTAAAAAGTATAAGGGGTAAAATTTCGATTGTCCGAATGAGCTACCGCGCACATTCATAAAATCGTACGCACTTAGCGTTTAATTAAAAGCTCTTATCAATGGGCGCAAGGAGCGTTTAATTAAAATCAGTGCGTTGCGCGGGGAGAAAGAGAGGGAGCGAGAAAAACCGGGAACGCGTCCGCCGGAGGCGCGTAAAATAGAGCGATGTTCTGCCGGGAGTCGTCTTGCATACGCAAATGCCGGCTGCCGGGGGGATTTTAACCAAGTCGCAAGAGTTTCGGCTGGAAAACCGTGCGAAATGCGCTCCCCCCTCTCTTTCCTCCCGCGCCCCTCGTGCGGGAACTTTATCGCGGTAGCGCGGGCGGCCTCGTGAAAACGGAATCCGTACGCTTTCCAACGCTACAATTTAGGTTATTCGCCCTGCTTGTTACGTAACAAGGGGATAAGAATCGGGAGTGGGGTATTCGTTATTCAACGCGTGAGTGATTCGATACTCTGGAGAATTTTTAAAGTACGTCATTTCTTTTTTTTTTTTGTAAGAAATTCAACGAAGTTTTTGTGTAAAATTTGTGTTCTTTTTTCGTTTAACTCGTTTCTGAAATTATTGAGATTTACAATAATTTTACAGATATATTACACAAATTTTTAGTAAAATCCAATAAATAATTACTGTACACAAATTTTTTTAACACTTTCTTGTGTTATTTATTAAACTGATTTTTAGCAGTGTAGGAATTTGATTAAGTCTGCATGAATTCTAGTCTTTTCTTATAATTTTAGAGACTGAATAGATAAACTTTACGTCTTAGTACGAAAATATTAGTTGCAAATAGAATTATTTTAATTAATTTTCATTTACAATTGAGAATGTATTTACAGTTAATGAAGAAAATTTTGGTTTAAAACGTATATTAAATAGCAAGAGATTTCAAGACAAAAAAAACTTTCGAAAAATTTCGTTGGGTCTTGGTTTCGAGCAGTCTTAGTAGGATTGTTATCTGACATAAACGGTGCCATTTTAAAGCGAAGATTTTTGATCTTTTTCCCATTACGTTGGGAAATGAAATTATTTTTTATTTCCACATTTTCATGCTCTTAATAATACAGTATACGTTTCAGGGGGCAATTGTCGAGTTGTTCTCCTTTCGTTTCTAATTTAACGTGAGAACGGAAATGATTGTTCGCGAAAGAGGAAAGGATTATGAAAATTTTCCAACTTTCATTTGCTATTCAAAGAGCCCACAGTAAGTACTTTTATTTCTTAGCGCTTAACGTATTAACGCACACGAATACGTCAATTCATTCCCCTATCAACGATAAAATAATGATGAGAAAATTTTGGAGGAACGCCCTCTCGTGAAAGGCGCATATAAAGTTTTGCCAACGTCTTTGAATATTCAAAGCAAAACAAAAAAATCATTAAAAAATTTACTAGTAAAATATCCATCGTTCCGAGCAACCGAAAGGAGAGCAAAGGAAAAAATCTATGTCACCAGTTCGCAGGATGCAGCCAGAATTTGATCCGACGAAAAGCAAGTTGGAGATACTAAAAGAGACGAAGGAGGAGCGAGGGAGAGTAAGCGGTGACTTTGGGACAAGTATTCGCGGTGCTCGGGAAGCTCTTTTGAAAGTCCGTAAATATTTATAGGGCGCTGGCCGTGGGAAATTTCTTTGGTGCATCGTTCCCTGACGTCTATTTACGTGTATATAGACAGTCGCGCAAGGCGTGTCTTCCTCGATATGCTACTTTACGACATTTAAATAGTTTACCGTCACCAGGAGTTCACCGAAAAAAGTTTCGGTCAACCCTCGCCCAGACTCGACCAGTTTCGCGACATCGAGAATTTCAACTTTCTCGCTTTTATGAACTGAAGACCTGCGAAAATCGACTGGCTCGATGCGCCCTCCGTTCTTGTATCCACTATAAGGATTTTACACATTTTTTTAAACTGAAAATTTAAAGAAAAACTTTTATCTAATAATTGATATTATAAGACGATCGTCTCTTATTTTAAATTACAAGGCACATGTATATGAATTCATATGACTTTTAGTTCTTGAGTAATTAAATATTTGTTTAAATGCACATTTCTACTTAATTTCATTAAGTTTGTAAAACCTACGATATAAAATCACGAGATATACGTGTGCATTATTTTTTATCAAAAAATCATTCTGCGATTTTTGAGAGAAATTTTGTATCCGATCGTGCGCTATCCTTGTTAATCAAGTCGTTTTTTACACTACAAGAAATGAATCTTAAGGTGCATCTGTTTTACGAGTTTCGTATCAGCAGGTAGCACATATAAATCGGAGTTAAACCCCTTCGCGTCCGTCACTATCTCCGCTTGCGTAATTACCCCGGCGTCTTCGTTATTTTCCATGCGGGGATCGGGCCCAACTCCAGATTTCTCACACTAGTAACGTTCATAAAAGAACATTCATCATGCGCTTTGCTTATCCGCGGCATCGTAAATGAAAAATCGCTCGCTATAAAACACCAATTGCCCACATCCTCGGTCGCGCGTGCGACTGGCACCGGAGAAAAAGACATCCGGTCCGCGCGCGGGCCCGAAACCGTCCTCGGTATTACCCACAGTCGCTTAAAGAACGTGTCGTAAAAAAAAAGAAGGGCTTTATCTCTCCTCCTTTTTTCTTTTTACAGAGCACGGGAGACAAGGTGCGCCGTCGGAAAGCAATTAAGACCCTCTTAAAAAAAGTGCGCGCAAACGCGCACCTCACATTTTTTTCCGAAATAATTTACATACAAAAGGTACGGTTGTTTAACCGTCAATCTCGAATTCTCCAAAGTAGACACGCGCTTTACCTTATTTTATCGAATAACACGACAATTAGCGCCGCGGCCGTCGACGCGTAACCTGCCAATGTATTATATTCTCATTCGATGATTCGAAAGGGCATGTACACGGAAAGGTTTTCTACTTGTTTTTCTCTAGGAAAGTCAGCTTTCCCACTTGGAAAGCTAAATTTACTTTTAAAAAGAAGAAACTTTATTTTTGTGCGGTTAATGTGCCTTAATATGAGAATTTAAATAATATTAAACAAACTACATTCATAGTATTGACAAACTTTCATTAACCTTGTTTGTAAATTATTTTGAATAAATTTCTAATGCTAGAAAATACTATTTTCATAGAAATTTCTTGACTTAGTAAACGTCGCTACCTAATATTTAGGTATAGATATAAAAATGAATGTTTTGTACTTGAACCAAAATAAAATTGAATATGAGAAATAAAATATTTAGTTAACTCTAAATCTGAAAATGTGAAATTCACTTGGAAAATGTGAATAGTAACATTTTTTTACGTTAAATGTCATACACTGATTCTATATGCGGGCGAATTTTTACATACAAAATGTCACTATTCAGGTTTTCTAAGTGAATTTTCACATTTTCAGCTTTTCCCCATAGAGAACTATGTCTTCCGTTTTTAAAAGGAGAATCTTCTTTCTTCAAATGAATATTATACAGTACAATAACTGCGTAATGAAAAATTATAAATCCAACTTGTGATATTTTAGTTATACGTTACGCCAAAACGGTCATTCCTCCTATTTTTTCCTCTCTCCAAGAAGTGTCCAAGAGATAGTCAAGGGCATAATAAAAAGGTAGACCTCTGACTCGCCCAGGACGGTTACTCACGGAAAAGAAATAAAAACAGGAGGAGGGTATGGATAAATCCCTCCTGATAAAATCACAACGGGCCGTTTTCCGCGCAGTCTCACGCGAGAGGAGCCTCGACGATATGTTAATCCCGAGGGCGGCGCAGGTGCCGCTCGCCCGCGTCCTAACCGACTTTCAAGGGCGCCCCGAGTCCGCGCGCGCGATACATCCTTCCGGCGCGCGCGCATATCCCCCGTAAGATTCGAGGGGTGGAGGAGAGGGCGCCTTGCGCGCGCGAGCCCGCCCGGCCCGAGGAGCCTCCGGTGTTCCGGTGCGCTGCCCCGTGTGGGATTCTCCCACGGCGTCGCGCTATCGCCGACGCCCCATCTTAGGTGGAAGTGTACGCGCCAGCGAGCACTCCAGAAACACACTCAGGTAAGCTATAAGACGCTACGTCTTACGCCTAGGCTACTTTGGCCTTAACCGACGTCTTGTTATTGCGGCTTTCGCACGGCTTTTCCGCAGGATATGTTTTCTCGCTAATTTCATTTTTTTTTTTTGTTACTTTCATGTTTAAGACAGCTCAGCTTGCTGCTGCTGATTTTTCTGTTGTTGTTTCGAAAAGTTTTTTTGGTGAACGAAAGTAATTCTGCTTGTTTTGTTTTCTTCGTTTCATTGCACTGAGAATAAAGAGTTAAGAAAACATTGTTTTTTTAATTAGATAAAACGTACTTGATTATGTAGGGATAATTGATGTTTTTTTATACGCTATGAAATATTACCGATAAGTTTAGGAAACTACGGGCTTAGTAAATTTTTCTACTAGATCCAGTGAATCACTGCAGGTTGTTTCGAATTTAAGTGAAACATCGCTGATTTTTCGATTCTCTGTCAAACATCCTTAAGACACTTCTGCTTTTTTTCTAGTAACATTTATCTCTGTGTGCGAATGTTGTTTACGATTTGGTATACAAAATTAATTGTTACTGTGAATGACTTTTAAGTTTTGTAAATTGTAATCGTTCAATTGACCCGTCAAACAACACTTGCAATTTCCATGAAATTTTCATTATTTTTTCAACTTGAAACGCATTATACGGCCACTTCAAATGTATATTTCAAAAAATTACAATTTTTAAATTTAAAATTCAAATGCTAACGGAACAGCTTAAAAAGAATGAAAACACTATTTAATCGGGGTACTCTGTCAGTAGCAACGAACATTCGGCTCGGCCGCGCTGCAGATGATAAAGTAATTCGATAAATTCACTCGATGATTGTAGGTGGTTCGTCCCGTCATCCATGCGATTAACGAGTGCGGGACGTGATTTGGTGAAGGGGCGTATTAGGTCAAGTGGGGAATGGGCGATTGAGTGCTTTAGAGTGAACGCCGAATAATACTGTATACGTTATACCAGATAAATCGCGATACAATAATTACACTCTAATATACATTCGATCGAGCTTCGTCTAATTTTAATTAATTTATTTTCACTCAGCCGAGCCGAATAATGTAAACCGCCATAATTGACCGAGTGAATTTCAATTTACCGCCGCGACAACGAGAAGTTGCAAAACGTTCATAAATACCCGAGTATATCGCGGTGCTCACTGTTCCAATCAGAAAATCAATGTTCCTTCGAAAATGTGCTCTCCAAAGTTTGAGCGAGCATAACTTCCCGCGAATAAGCGAACAGTCGCTTTTCCTCCACGTTAAAACTCTTCTACTCATTGTAACGGCATATTTCGCTCGCTGCAAATATAATAACGCGTTAGCGAAGACGTTCGACGCCGAGGGAGCGCACTCGGGCTAATTTTCACTTACATCAAAACTTCGACATCTCCCAAAATAACTCGTTCGTAAGGTAAATAAACCGTACGGATCTCCACGCGCTATTCAATGAGATCCAACGGGATTTGATTTGGAGCTGGGTTCGACTAAACTTTATAACAAGATTCACGCTTAGAGACACATACGCTATTCGTTAAATTTCTATCTAGTGAAATTGTCAATTACTTTCCAAGTGAAAAATTAGTTAAAAAATTAGTTGGTCACTGATTATAAAGTGATTTTTCAAAACACCTTTTCAAAGTTTAAGAGAGTGTTTCAGGTCCGGATCAAGGATTTAGTTCAAATTTGAAGTACAATCTTCTTATGTCAAAATGTGAAGAAAGGCAAAATATTACGTCTAACGCTCAAAATTCTCGACACAGAAGCTCCTTAGAGTTTTCTTTTTACTACACAAACTTTGTACTTCATAATTTGACTTAGTCTCCTACAGATTTGACTAGAAAAGTGAACAAAAGCAGAGAAAAGGCTTGATAATTAAATAGACTTTACGTTAAAAAATATTTGTTGGTATAAAAGTTATGTACAATAAAATGCGTGTGTACGTTTATTCAGTTTTTGATTTTCACATGTACATAATTATACCTACATAACTTCAGAACTAATGGAGATTTCTTAATGTAAATCGTCTCCATTTAGATCATTTTCTCATCTCTTGCTTATTACTTTTTTGATCTAATGTTTGGTCTTTCTGGGAAATGCGTAGTAAGTGATATAAATCTTAATTTTGTATTTTATTCATAAATTGACATAAGAAAACTGTACTACAAATTTCTATAAAATCGGTTATCTGAATCTGAAACACTCTTCTCTTGAACGACGCAGTGACTATTCACCAATTTCCAGTTGCACACTCATCACTTTGCTAAACAGCGAAATCGCACTGAAAAATCAGTAGTATTTCACCGGAATCAATTTAGGAGTATTAAAATCCCCTCCTGCGGTGATCCGTGCAGCACTGCATACGTGCTAATGTAGCGGCAATTTAAAAGATAAGCGTGTCAAAGTACTCACACAGAACGACAACGCATTGGAAGAACTTGCAGGGCGAGACTTGGACTCTTGCGAACATTTCTTCTGCCGTAATACTTCATCACTCGTAAAACCGAACCAAAAGAAATTTTCTCTGCTTCCACCTCACTCACAATTCGTACAACATCGCGGAGCCCTTGTCTTGTTCCTAAATGCACCTCAATCCAGCATCGTCTCACTGGCTGCCTCTCGGTGTCGAAGTCAGCGCAGCAGCGAACGAAAAAAGCGAGTTTCGCCGTCCGGCGCTAAAAAGTTTTGCGGGCTCCGCTCATCCTCATCCGACCGGCCTGCGTGCGCAATCGATAGCGGGCGGTCCTGAATGAACCCCCCTCCGGAGCTCACGGCTTTTCTGCACTCACTGAGTAAAACTCGCGGACGCGGATTTATAATAGCACTGCACACGGGGGGAGCGTGGCGCACTGCTCCTGCGGGGCGCGCGAGGAGAGTCAGTCGCCGCGCGAAGGTAGGGGAGAGAGAGAGAGAGAGGAGGCTCTGCGAGGAGGAGACTCCCGGAGCGGAGCGGAGCAATGCGTGGACTGCGTGTCGACGGCTCGGCGGCGCGCACGGGACTGAGAGGCGGGAGGCTGCGGCGGCGGCGCGTGCCCCGGTGAACGGGCGCGCTGCGGCTCACCGCCACTGGCTGGCGCTGTCTGTCCCGGCCGGACCCGAGGAGTCGAGGAGAGCTGAGCTGCCTTATTTTAGCTGCGGCCCAGCGGGGGTATGCTGCTGCTGCTGCTGCTCATACTTGCCGGCGAGCTGCACCCGAGAGCGCATGCACTACACCCGAGGGCCGGTGCGTGTGTGCACCTTGCCGCGGCCCAGCAGCCTGCCTCATGCGCGACTGACTGAGCCGCGAGCGCGAGCAGGACCTCCGGTTAGCACGTGGCCGACGGCTACTGCTGAGATGCATATAGACCGTGAGTCTATCCTCCAAAATGTGTGATGATTGTATCGTCGGTCTGGAGCAAGAAGGTGCCACCTCGGAATCCAGTTAGAAAAGGTGCCATCTCGGGTTCCAGTTTGAAAAGTGCCATCTCGGAGCCCGAGTTGGGAAAGGTGCCATCATCAATAATAATTTTTGCACTCGAGGCTCCCTATTCTAACCAATTTTATTCAATTGCTCATAAAAAAGACAACTTTCTGATAAAAAATGATCGCTCGGAAACCGTGCAAAGGGGTTGAAACGGCCGATTTTCGTTAGCAGGACCACCCTCGATATTTACAAAATCTATAATAACTATTTTGGCAATCGAGGCTCCCTAATCTTTTCTAACCGAATTCCGAGGTGGCACCTTCTTGCTCCAGACCGACGGTATAGTGTATGCGCTTTTGAAATTAGACTAATATGCACATGTCACCAACGATGAAGCGAAAATTAGCTAATGCTCGCGGGACCCCAATTGTTAAAGTAATCGGTGATCTGAGTTGGAGCTTTTGGTTTTCCGTTTTGTTCAATAATCTTTTGCTTTTTTGAGAACATCGAATGGAGATTACGATTGGAAATTTATTTTGATATTTTTCGTGTAAAAATTCAAGTGAGAATTTTTTAAATTAAAAATATTGAAAAGTTTGTTTATTGTAAGATTTAAAATACAAGTTTTATAAAAAGAACGCACATACTACAATGTGTATGCAATGTTTTGATACGTTGATGAAAAAAGTCACGCACGAGCGATAGAGTATTCCAAAGATATAAATAAAAAAATAGTAATAGTCAGCATGAATATTTTTGAAAAAATAAACTTTATAAATATTCGTTGGAACAAATATACACGGAGAAGATTTTTCCATTAAAAATTACTATAGTTTTACCTAAAGCGCGGACAAACTGGAACTATAAAAAAA
>JAWWEP010035249.1:1736-13306 GCA_035582995.1 Sycophila quercilanae | reverse complement strand
TCATAGCGAGCTCGCTGGTGAAGAACTTATCAGCGAGCTCGCGCTAGCGAGGTGTTTCGAACCCGAAACCGAGCCCGCTCCGGTGGATAGATATAGATGGGCGTATATAGATGACCGAACTGAAGAACGCATTAGCGAGCTCGCGCTAGGAAGGTGTCTCAAGCATGAAACCGAGCACGTGCGGTAAAATCGATGACGAAGCAAGCTGGACGTCAAGCTCGGGTCGGGGGTGTTTCGGGCCCGATGAGGCCGACGCGAAGTCGAAGCGAAGTCGGTTTGACTCGGTGCTAGCTTGATTTCCTTGAGACCGAGCTCGAAACAAATGGCAGTTCACAATTTTGTTTGAGAATTACAAAATACAAGTTTCCATACTAATAACCCAAACTTCGCTATAACGGTAATATTACACGCTGAGAACGGTAATAGTACACCATGCGTACATAGACCGTCTCACAACGTGTAAAGTTACAGTTACGTGTAACTTTCCCTTGCTAGACGATGTGATTGCACATCGTGCGAACGGGAATCTTCCCAAAAATTTTTTACAGTGAGCGAGAGACCCGTTCACGTAGCTTGAGACCCGCGCTATTCAAAATCCACGGCGAGCTCGATATTCGCTCGGCTCGGTGCGAGCTCAGCGCGAGCACGAGCCATGGTTAGAGAGGGGATGCGTGCGCGGCGCCACCGCGCAAGCTAGTAGGGAAAGCACACGCGAGCGTCACTTGATTGTCGTCCTCCGCCGAGAGCGGTTTTGTAAGAGAGAGAGCTGTCGGGAATAATAAAGTACTAATTATTGTTTGTTAACTGCCAGTCTTATTGTTGTGCTTCCAGCCTCCCACCTCACCACGTATCTTAACATGGTAGCAGAGCGTGGTTAGTGTTATGTTTGGATGTGGAAAGGAAGAAATGACGACCGAGTGTTGATATTAAACACTAAAACTATTTATTTAATGAGTGAGAGCTCGCGGTGGTGCGTCCGCTCGGCTCGGGTGCAGTCCATGATCTGACGATCGGGCGGGCGGGCCCCGAGAGAGTGCCAGTGGCGTACGATAGGTAGCGCCACCTGACAGTTAGATTTATTTATTCAATTTCGCTATTGTGTCATGGCTATGTAAATTACATTTTCTTGCCAATAAAAACTTATTAAACTAAACTAACTAACTATTTATTCAATTATTCTTGCGTCCATGTCTACTTTTGAGTGGCATGGGCCAAGTAAATTCTGCATAAAGCAGTAAGCAAGTGAGCCAACGAATGGAAGACAAGAACAAAGACTCTGTGAAGACTGAAAGTGAAAGTGAACAAAAGGAAGAGTTTTTTGAGTGTAAGGAAGACATTGAACAAAAAGACGTTAAAATGCAGGAAGCAAAATCAAACGAGATAAGGTTACCAATTTTTGATGGACAAGAATGGAAGAAAAGAATTGTGATGTAGCCTCCCACCTCACCACGTATCTTAACAGTAATTAAGGCTCTCACAATCAGATCCTCTCCTGGACCAGTCATCCTTACAGTTAATGCCAATAAAAAATACAATACAGCACAAAGCAGTAATAACGTTTCCAGTTATTCCGAGATCCTTCACTCTGAAAGAAATATGGATTTACCCAATGAAACAAGTTTTTTAAACAATCAATATTCAACCACACTTCTACAGTATAATAAGTATTATTATTTTAACTTATTGTTTTTCTCAGTGAACATTTGTTGCGTAAGTTGCAACACATATTTTATTTTATAATAAACAATCTTAGTTACATCATTGAGTATTTCTTTTGATTTTGTAATTATATTAATAATTTATTTTTTTAGATATTCTTAGTAGTGATTGGATTTATTCTTGCTGAAGCAATAGATGATACAAATGCTGCATCCATTTTAATTTATCTCCATTTGGTTTGTAATACATTCAGTATGATAATAAATCTATTAGTGAATAAACAGTGCAACAACTTAAGAAAATTGGGTTATTTGCAAATTGTCAAACATTGCAAGTTTATAATGAACACGAAGATATATATCATGTTAATTTTCAAAATGATATTCCTATTATATTTGAATAGTTTACATTTTTCTCAATGTAGAACAAAATCTGAAGAAAGATTAACTCCGACAGTCATTTTAGCATTTTTCATTACTGAATTGATAATTATTTCAATTATGGAGCTGAAATATTTTTGTAAGTATAAGAGACATAATTTTTCCAAAAATTATATTTCTATCTATTCTTTTAAGGAATTATTTCTTTTAAACAGTAATCATGAGGCGATTTTTGCTTACGGAACGACTGACAACTATCATGGTATTTGATTACCCAGGAGATATCTATACTTATCAAAGAAATGAACTAGTTGATATTATAAATCATCAGTCAAACCTAATATGTCACTTTCTGGAATAAAATATAACAATAGATAAAAAAATAAAAATATAACAATAGAAAAATAAAAATATAACAATAGATTCAGTTAAACTATTTTTATTACATTGTAGATAGTGCATTAGCTGGTGTAAAATGTTCGCTACGGAGATGCAAATGTAAAAATGTTTCTGAGTCATTGAAAGTCATTATCACTTCCTGGACATAAAAATGCAGTAGAAACTGAAAATATAAATTCCAAAAGCTAAGAGATCATCTCTACCAATCTCCATGAGAATAATCGGTAATAATATAAAATGCCGTAACCTTCTCATATTAGGTGAAAAATACAATAGAGGCCAATCAGTAACAATTCTGCTGATATAAAGTTTTTAAATAGTTTCAAGTATCCAGTTAAAATTTCAGACCTGTAGCTTAAGTAGAAGGATGTAATCGTAATGGTATTATCAATAGTATAATGAGCTGATGACAAGCAACAACTGAGTCTTACATTTTGTAACCATTATTATTTATGTACTTAAATCGCAAGTCTGAAATTTTAATTGGACATTTTAAACAGTAATAGGAAACTTTTTACCATCACAATGTTCACTCAAATACATTTGTTCCACTTGATAACATAGTTGCAGCTTTTTACTTTTCAACAAATTTTTCTGAACAAGATAGAGATGATCGAGATTGATAGAGATGATCTCAGCTTTTGTAAGTAATATCTTCAGTTTTTATTGCATTTTCATACCCACATAAGCACTATAACATCTTCTTTTTAAATCTGCAGCCATTGCATCTTGTCGATGAGCAGATGGTGGGATGAAAGTGCCTTCCAGATGAGTGTTGATGCAGCTGTGCTAAAAAGGGTGAGCCTCTGTTGTAGAAGCTGATGTGGGTTTTTGTCAGGCTCCTGGTTATAGCTTTTTGTACCTGAAAGCAGAGATGTATTAAGAGTTCATGCAAAATAAGAAATAGAAGGATAAGTAATATAAAAAATTGTAAAACTTAGTTGCTTAAAATGTTCTGTTCCTCATCATCAGGGTCTTCGTCAGCTAGTGGTGGAGTAGGTTCTTGATCCTTGTAGATTTCTTCAAAAGCTCGTACTGCTGTTCGAGCTCGTGCTGCTGTTTGAGTGAGTTCGTACTGCTCTTGGAGTTGGTACTGAGTTTGTCCTCATCAGACAAATTCCACACCTGTAACTTAAATTGAAAAATGTAATGGTATTTTCAATAGCAAAATCAGCTAATGACAAGGAATAACAGTCTTACATTTATATCTATTATCTGTGTGCTTAAACAATTAAGAGGACAAGTCTGAAATTTAGATTGGACACTGAAAACTGTAATTAGAAAGATTCTATCCAAATGATTGTTACTCAACTGCCTCTGCTGCATTTTTCACCTACTGACAAGGATGCGGCATTTTATATTACAACTAATTTTTTTCAGTGAAATTGCTACAGATGATCTTTTAGCTTTTGCAAGTTATATTTAGTTTCTACTGCATTTTTATGTCCAGGAACTGATAAATAATGTTGTCGATCACCTCAGTAATTTGTTAATAATTTTACACATAAGTGGCTTACAATTAACACAGCGCAACAATTTTTATTGAAGTCTGAGTAAATCAACAAAGAAATTATCACTTCCTGGACATAAAAATGCAGGAGTCAGTAAGCGATTAATCGAATAATTTAAAGACAACGCATCGCGGGCGACTAAAAAAACGCGCACCGTAAAATTCTTAAATTGTATGCATCTCGAGTGTTTTGAATGATTAATGTTAATTTTTGTGAATTGAAATGAGATTACATAAAAATGTAAATAATGTATAATAATGTAAAAACGAAACTTGAAATAACAAAATTTATTAAATACAGATGTTTAGCTAATTTCTTACTTATCTAGATTTTTTTGCTAATTTTAATAAAAGTCTTTTACAACTAAATACATTCTTCCTCTTCACCCTCAGGAACAAACTCTTTATATTTGCTTCTAATCTTCGTAAGATCTTCAGAAATGTTTTGATCTAGCCAATCAAGAAATTCCTTATACGATTCCTTTTTAGATTCATCTTCTTCGTCAGTTATTCTCTTGTAACAATTTCTCTTAATTAAATTTATGTGGTAAAATTTTTTTTTTATCTGTTCATCTTGGATTTTGTTTTCTTCTGCTTTCTTAATCATATCATTAATTTCTTCATCGGATAAATGTTTTTGTTTCGAAACAATTATTTTTTTCTTCATTTTTGTAGATTCTTCAACAGCTGATACTTCAAGCATTCCATTATTATTTACTGAGAAAGTCACTAGGATGTTCGGAGTATGCTTTGATGCAGGTGGAATATTTTCAAGAACAAATTCACCCAAAAAATGATTATCTTGCACCAGGGCTCTTTCGCCTTCATAAACTTTTATCTGCACACTCTTTTGATTTTCATACTTGGTAGTATATGTTTTAGTCTTGGTGTATGGTTTTTTAGTATTACGTTTTATTAAAATTGACATTTCACCTTTATCTACCGCGATTCCAAGTGACAAGGGTATCACATCAATCAACACAACGTTCGTCACTAAACGTTTGAGTATGCCTGATTGTATAGCAGCACCATAAGCAACCGCTTCATCGGGATTAATGGATTTCTTCAATTCTTTTCCAAAATAATCCTGGAGCATTTCTTGAACTTTTGGTATTCTGGTTGAACCACCTATTAAGATAATATCATCAATTTTAGTCTTCTCTATTTCTGCCTCAGCCAGTACATTTCTAACAAGTTCAAGAGCTTCATCGAAATATTCGGCACAAATTTTTTCAAATTCATCTCTACTTATCGTGGTGTATAAGTCATGACCGTCAAACAACGCATCTAATTCAATGTTTGCTATCGTAGAATTGCTGAGTTGTATTTTAGCATTTTCGCAAACCGAACGTAAACGCTCAACCGATCGCTTGTTCTTACTCATATCGCAATTATATTCAGAATTGAATTTATCCATAAAGAAGGCGACCAACTTATTATTAAAATCTTCACCTCCTAGGTGATCATTGCCAGTAGTCGCTCTGACTTCAAAAGCACCTTTCTCAACCGTGATGATAGAGACATCAAAAGTACCTCCACCAAGGTCAAAGATTAAAAAATTTGCACAATTAATTGTTTTGTTTGCTCCATAAGCAATAGCTGCAGCAGTTGGCTCGTTTATAATTTGCTGTATATTCAGCCCAGCTATTTTTGCTGCATCAGTCGTGGCTTGACGCTGGCTATTATTAAAATAAGCTGGAACCGTAATTACTACATCAGAAATAGGTTTTCCTATGTACGCTTCAGCGTAACTTTTCACCTCTTTTAACACAATAGCAGATATTTCTTCAGGTGAGTAAATCTTTTCTTCAGATTTGTATGTTACTTTGAATTTAGGGTACTCTCCCTCATTGACAACTACAAATGGCCAATTTTTTATATCGTTTTGGACTGATTTATCGTTATACTTCCTTCCCATCAGCCTCTTAGCATCTGCAAAATGTTAATTTTTTAGAGAAGTCAAACTTTAATAAGCCCTTTGTAACTTACGGAGATACTTTTTATTGATCAATTTTCAACTTACCAAAAATGGTGTTTGCCGAATTAGATTGCGCTTGATACTTTGCAGAATATCCAGTGAGAATTTCGACATTATTAAATCCGACGTAACTTGGCATCGTTCTGTGTCCTTGAGAGTTTGCTATTACCTCCACTTTTTCAAGTGAAACACACATCGCTACGACTGTATTAGTGGTACCCAGGTCGATCCCTATTGCCGGTGTTTCTGACATTTTGTTTAACTGAAAATTAAAAAAAAATTATGGGTAGTGTGATAAGTAGTGCAAATGGTAGTGTAAATACACCTTGTATATATTATTACATTTCAGCAATTCTCCAACGTTGATAGAAAATTTGCTTCAAGAAACTTATAAAAAGTATTCTTGCAGCAAAGCTGTGAAGATTCCAACCTAGACCATATAATACTGGACCGCGCGTCCTTATGTCGCGTTACGGCGCAGGGGCTAGGCCAAGAAAAGTGTAAGCAACGGAAATGTCGGAATACGCAACGGAAATACGTCAGACGGGGGGCGGAGCTTACGCGCTCCCCTCTCTTCACGGCGCGCTGGCTCCCCACTCTTCATTGCCTTCTCTCTCTTACATATACTGGTTCCCGCTATCTCTCTCTCTCTCTCTCTCATTGCTTGGCCGCCCGTTCGGCTGCGAGCGCTCTGTCTCTCTTTCTCTCACTGCTCGGCCGCGGCTTCTCTCTCACATACAGAGAGGCTTCTGCTGGCTTCGCTATCTCTCTCTCTCTCTCTCTCATTGCTTGGCCGCCCGTTCGGCTGCGAGCGCTCTGTCTCTCTTTCTCTCACGCGCCGGACGGTTGAATTTTATAGTATATTATAAAGTTGTTCGATTTTTATGATTCAAGTTTTAATTTTCTTAATTTTTCAAAGCAAGTACGATTTTACAGCATGCATTAGTAAAATTCATTAAATATTAATAATTTTTATGCTTTCTGCAGATTTTGACCTGAAATACGATCCTCGTAAAAAAGGGTCTAGTACGTGTCGCGCGGTTAATGACCATGGGACAGAAACTATTAAGCAACATTTTAAAAATTTATTATTTAAAAATATACGTTCTAGTAGTATTGCAATTCCTTTTCGCTTAAAAACGAAGGCGAACTAAATTTGAACGGTAAAAATCGGTCAACCACAAGTAAGTACTATTTTTCTGTTCATTTAGTTTATAATTAGTTAATAATTGTCAGCGCATATAAGTAGTTGACCGATTTTTACCATTCAAGTTTTCATTTTCTTAATTTTATAGAACAAATGTCATGGTTTAATTTCCGTTAACTTCTAACAAATATTAATAACTTTTGTTATCCGCAAAGTTCGATCTGCAATACGATCCTCATAAAAAAGGGAATAGCGTGCACCGCACAGTGGAAGGTAGAGGAAAAGCCTGTAAGAGTGAGAGAGAAAGGAGAGAGACTAAAAAAAGGGAACAGACTTTTCTTTGTTAAAGTGATAACAGACCCTTCCTTTCATAATTTTCAACACAGTTTTTGGATTTACCCTCAAGTTCACGCGACGCGCCATAAGAAGCATATGCTTCAAAAAATTAAAAAAAACGTGTGGGTCTCGGGACCCCTCCGCAGGAATATACAATATATAATAATTAAATTTCTAAGTGAATGAACAGTAATGTCTATGTATATAGTGGCGGTAACAAGCCAAGGGAACTTCGTAAGCGCTCCGCGCTTGGGAGTAATATACGTAGAAATACGTTAATTACTTTGTACGCCCGAGTCGGACGCTTCACTGGCTTCAGTCGTTCCGATCGTTCGGTCCCGGTCGTTTGGCAACCGCGCATTTGTAGATCTGTAGATCTGATTCGTCGCGCTCTATAATAGATGCGCTCTTATAGAAGAGCTTTTTCACTGTCAGCGGACAAGCAGTCTCGGCGTTTTTCGAAGCACGCGCCTTGAACGTGAGCGGGCCGAGAGGGGAACAGAGTCCGGGCAAGAAGAAAAAAAAAAAAAAAACAAGAAAAGCTGTGGGGTCGGCGAAAAGATTTCTTCTTATCTTTTGACTTTTCTTTTACTATATAAGTACATGTACTTGTCTTATAAAGTAAATCTTTTTGTGTTCCCGTCGCTAGATAATTGCAAAACATCGTTGTTAAAAATGTAAGAAAGGTTCTTTTACTTGTTTACATTACCCAGAGTCCATGCGAAAAAAATCAGGCCGACTGTTGCATCTTCATCATCATTTTCTGTTTCCTGACAATTTCAATCTTATAAAATTATCATTATCAAAAATAAATTTGTATTTTTTAGTAGATTTTCAATATGAAAGAAGATGAAGAGCGGTGCTTAATATGCCATCATAGTGATTCACGGCTGGGTGCATATTATGGTTGTACATTGTGTTGCAAACCATGCAAATCTTTCTATGAACGACTTTCTATGAAAGACAATCGTGAGTAGCAATCCAATATACTTGAATAATTAAGAGAGACTAGAGAATTCGGCGCGCTACGCGCGCCTTAGACGTTTGCAATTATTTTTAACCTTATTGATTGAAAAAAAAAAAACAATTGAAATTTAGTTTTTTCTTTTCTCGAAAATTCAAATGATTTCGAGATTTTCGAACAAAAGATCGAAATCTCGAACGCTCAATTTATATAAGGGAACTCATAAGATTTACTATAAATTATCTCCACGGGTGTGAGCGTCGAGCCTCCTTTTGTCATACTTGCAGAACCTTACCCACAGTTACAAAAGGTTCGACAATATTGGAAAGTCATCAAAAGTATTAGCGACTATTCAAAAATACTTAAAAGAATCAAAAGTATTTCAAACTATTCAAAACTATTTAAAAGAATTCGATGTGTCCAAAAATTTACTCTTTAAAATAGTTTCAAGTTATTTTAATATACTTTTGAAGATTTTTGAAAAATCAAATAGAATAAGGATTTTCACTGTACCTGCTTGAAGATTTTAGATGTAATTCCCTGATGTTGTATTACTAAAATGTTAGTATTATTCTTTCCTTTCAATTAAAAAATTCAAACTTAAAAATACTTAACTATATTAAGTTATGATTTATCACTTTCAATAGCAAAGATTTTATAAGTAATTCACATACAATACAGTGTACTAACATCCATTGCTAACTTTTTCATCACTATTTTAATACATAAATAAAAGAATTTCAAAAGGAAATTGAATTCAAATTGAATTGATTCAAAGTGTTTTAGTAGCTGATTACTCAATTCTTTTCATTAATTATTTTCCTACGTATTTTCAGTGATACATTTAACTTTGAGCCTCTGATTATAGCTGTGTCTTAACCTTTTCAGTATCAAAAGAATAAATATAATATCGCAATTGATCATGATAAAAAAAGACTTTATCGCAGATCATGGAAATGTCTTTGTCTATCGTGATATACGTATCCTTCAATTCGCACTAATCAACAAACTTTTTTGTTTCAGCCATACTTGCAGCATGCAGTAATGAGAATCGGTGTGAAGGAGATGAGGTTCGAAGATGTCAACTGTGCAGAGCGATAAAATGTAAAGAAAACAATATGTCAATGAAGTTTCAAATAGACTATAAACAAAATAATTTCAACTACAAAACGGTAAGTCTTTGTATCCTACGAAAAATCTTACTATTAGGTGAGACCTCAATTGAAATCTCATCAGAAAAATTACACCAGAATGTATTGTATTTAAAAATCAAAATTTTAGAGTTGATTTTAAATTCCTAAATATAGATTTCTTCATTTTTATAGTTCTTTATGCTATTTTAATCCTAGTGGTAGAGCAGAAATCGAATTCGATAAAACATTTTTAACATTTTATAATTACTAAAGAATTCTCAAGTGAGATCTCAGGTGATACTTTCCATGAAATCGATTATTATTATCCGTCTTCCACTGTACACCTTATATGATAAGGAATATTTTGAATTAAGAACTATTTTTAATTAATTAAAATTTCAGTGAAATGAGGTATTAAGTTACATAAGATTTTGGCGTGTATTTTCAGATTTCAGTTGATACCTCACCTACGTTCCCAAAGAAAACCAATTGTATGATGTTCTTTATAATGATCAATTTCAATTACCAATTACCAATTACCAATGTGTTTTCATTTGCAGGAAAACGAAAGCAACTCTATGCTGCCCAATGAGCCTGGACCATCGAAAATATCAAACATGGAGAACGACAGTGATGTTACAAAGACAAACCATTTAAAAAAAAGGAAATTATTCAATGATAGTGGCAGTACTCAGAGTATTGAGGTAAATGAATTTTATTAAATTGAATATTTTTAAGTTTTATAGGCCTTGAATAAATGGTATGTTCTATCACGTTACACAAATATATGATAATATTGTTATCTGTTGAGATATTTGGGATGGATTTTGATTCAATAAATAAACACAGTGATTACTTTAATTAATAGTAATTTAATATAAATTGTGATTATGTAATGTATGAATAAACATTAGAAATTAAAAAAACTATAAATGTAGATATTGTGTGTGATTTTCGGACTCGCGTGATTATCACCCTCGCTTCGCTCGGGCGCTAAACTCACACGAATCCAAAAATCACTTTCATCGCACTTGTATCGTAATATACTATTATATAACTTGGCAAGCCATGTAAATTATGATTCATGCATTTAATTCAAGCATTCTAGAACATTCCTTTGAGTCTGAAAAGTTTAATAAATGTTGATTATACATATAGTGTCTATGTGTGTGCGTGCGCGCGCGCGCGCGCGCGCGTGTGTGTGTGTGTGTGTGTGTGTGTGTGTATTTGCTGCTAACATTTAGATGACTTATCATAACATTCTTATAGATGGAAACACCAACAGACAGCCCCACGGATACTCAGCTTTCGCACGAAACATGTCCGACCCAGCTGGCGAATAAACAGCGCAAATTAGGTTTGAACCAATTCAGCTTTGAAAGTGAAAAAGAACGTCTGTCATCGGAAGCTGTGCAAATACGGAATTTGCTGGCGAATAAGGAACATGAATTAGAGGAATTGAAGAACAAGTTGGCAGATAATCATGTAAATACTATCAGCAGGCTCGAAAGTGGAATTGAAAGTCTGTCATCGGAAATTAAGCAACAGCAGAGTGAAAAGGATGCGCAACAGAACGAGCTGGTGAATTTCCGGCTCAAACTCAACGAATTGAAGAACACCTTGGAGGCTAATCATGCAGAGTGTATCACCAAGCTCGAAAGTGAAAAGGAAAGTCTGTCATCGGAAATTAAGCAACAGCTGCAGAGTGAAAATGATGCGCGGCAGAAGGAGCTGGTGAAGTTTCGGCTCGAACTCGACGAATTCAAAGCTACTCATGCAGAGCGTATCACCAGGCTCGAAAGTGAAAAGGAAAGTCTGTCATCGGAAATTAAGCAACAGCAGAGTGAAAATGATGCGCGGCAGAACGAGCTGGTGAAGTTTCGGCTCGAACTCGACGAATTCAAGGATGCGCGGCAGAACGAGCTGGTGAATTTCCGGCTCGAACTCAAGGAATTCAAGAACACCTTGGAGGCTAATCATGCACAGTGTATCACCAGGCTCGAAAGTGAAAAGGGAAGTCTGTCATCGGAAATTAAGCAACTGCAGAGTGAAAAGGATGCGCGG